>LQRL01186139.1:36979-47291 GCA_001703475.1 Hydroides elegans
AGCTAAAATCTTGGGAGGAACATGCGTACCTTTTATCAAAAGAATGAAAATCATAATTTTTGTATTAAATACCTGTTATCAATTTAATTTCAATGTAGTGTGCTAAGCTGTACAAAACTAAGGTAGAACAATTCACATACATTCATAAAAGCATAAAATTATTTTTAAAAGGTGATCCTTATATTCGTGAAGTTAGAGGGCATTTTGTAAAATGTATTGATGGATCAATTTTGAAAAGGAACACCTTTTTAGGAAGACATTGTAGGGCGCTTCCTAGATTTTCCCGCAGAATAGATATTTCATCGAATAAATTGCTGGGTACTTTTGTATAAATTTATGCCAATTTCCAAGTAATGATAAAACAAATCATGTCTGACACTTTATAAGACAATTGTTCAGGTGTGTACAGTCTTAATGATGGATTTTTATGTGTTGTTGTGTAATTCCAACTGATTCATATGAAATCATTTATTTGTTTATATCTTTATTTGTTTAAGTTGAAATTTCAACTGCAAGCCAAAGAATTGAACCGTAGACACGAAAAAAAACATAGTTGGTTATTCTTAGTCAAAATGATCTTATTTTATTATTTGGCATTGTTTCAATATTATGCGTCTCTGCTCCCGTCTGTAGGATATGGAGCAGGGGTAGTAAGTTATGTGCGCCGGAGTGGAGTGGTATTACAAGACATTCTTTGTATCATTTTAAAAATCGGACAAGTGAACCTTCGGACAGATGAACCTTCGGACAGGTGAACCTTCGGACAGATGAACCTTCGGACAGATGAACCTTCGGACAGATGAACCTTCGGACAGATGAACCTTCGGACAAATGACCTGGAACCATTTTTATAAACAATTACAATGAATATAACTACTTTTAACTATTCATTATAAAGCTTAGTATTTATCTCAACTGCCCTTCGGAGCAAAAAAGTAATTGTTTTCACTTACCCTTGTCTTACTTCACCATGATGAAAACAAAAAAATCGATTCGTGTCATCTTGTAGGAATGCACGTGTCAACAACTTCACACGACGTACGTGACGCGTGTACGTAATCACGAGTAAACCGCACGCACGTGTTTTGTATTGACATATCTCCTATGGGGACTAAACTGTCGGCACTTTAGACCAAACGTTATGACCGACGTGGAGTGAATATGAAGCAAATCGAGGGATGCATATTCACTTTCTTTTTATGATTATTAATATCTATGTGTGCTCTGCCTACAAATGAAGCCGAAACACAAGGAACTTTTTCAAAAATATATGTTTTCATTAGAGTTTTTATCAGCTCGTTGAAATTTTATGATTTTTTAGGGTACATGACCAGACGAAAGTGCTTCCTAATTATTTCAATGAAAACAACCCAAATCAACTGAAAAATTCCTAATTGTTTATATGCACATATGTATTCCCGTTTCAAACCACACGAATTCCGAACGTCTTGCAAAGTTCTAAGGAAGAGCTAGCAAAACGAGGCGAATCTTCAAAACGTATATCCTATAATTTATGATAAACTAACTCACCTCCACAGCTTTCCCAGTGTCTTGCTCAGCTCAGCATTATGCAGGTGCGGGTACTGGTCGGCCAGTTTGCGTCTCGCTGCCTGTGCCCACACCATGAAGGCGTTCATCGGACGCTTGATGTGCGGTTTTCGTTTGTCGCTACCGTTCGGGCGTGTGGGCATCGGGATTAAACTCCAATCGTAGCTGTAAACAGCAAATGAATTTTAATTTATTTTATTATAATCATTAGAAAAAAGTTAATTGGTTTTTATTTGGATTTTAATTTATTATTTAGCGCCTGATGTGCGGTTTGCGTTTGTCGCTGCCGTAGGGGCGCGTGGGCATCGGGATCAGGGACCAGTCGTAGCTGTTGACAAACAGAGTGAATTGGATTTTAATCGATCATTGAGAGGCATATTTAATAGATTATGTAGGGTTTGTATTATAAAGGGTTTGCATTTTCAGGTTTGCGTGCGTTGGGACGAGTGGGCATCGAGATCTGCGACCAGTCGTAGCTATATAAAAAAAGCTGAGTTAATTGGATTTTAATTGTTTATTTTAATGAATGATGCCAGAGGGATGTATTTTAGTTTTTAGTCAAAGCTAGTTAGACAGTGTACATAGTGATGAAAGACCACTGGTACATGTGAACACATATTCAATTGCATATTATCTAATTATTTTTTAGATATTTTTTTTTGTAAAGGGATCGGATTCCAGTTATATCTGCGACCGAATATAAAATCTAATTTTATGGCCCATGATGATTTTAATGGCTCAATGTTTTTAGGGGATGTGATAAAGGGACATTCATCGGATGTATGAAGATAGGTTAGTACTGTAATACTTTGAGTCCAAATATACGTTTTGACTGAACATGGATAAGAATCCATTTTATGCTTTTAATTATGACAAAAATGAATTGTTTTTATTCAATTAGAATAAATTGTCATGCTGAATATTTCATTTTTGAAAATACAGACGATATTTCTATTAATTATAAGCTATTCATTTGTATGTTTATCGAATTTTAAAAAACATATTGTTAATTTTGTTTGATTGTTATCAAAACCTTATTTTATTAAAACCAATTGATTTATGATTCATAAATTTACAATTACAATTATATAAATTAGAAAAATGGAATGTTTTCATTCATTTTTATGTATTGTGTCTAGTATTTTTAATGTAAATAAATTTTTAAAGTTAAAATAGTTTGAAGAAAAGTTTCGTGATAAGGTAAGACAGGTCAAAAACGATAAATGAATAAGTTATTCGGTAATAATTTAATTGAGTGACCACAAACACAACTAATTGACCCTTCAGATTATACTTAACCAGGCAATAACATCGTCATTACGACATTCAATTGAATAATAATTATGATTATTACACTGGCTGCACGAATATAGTCTAACCGCAACCTTAAGCAATATTACTTATGATATTTTTGTTTCTTGTATCATAACCGGAAAACAGTTAAGAATTTTTGCTTTTTCACCAAATTGCCCTGAACAGATCATTTTTTCATTTTCTCCGAAAATATATTAATCACGCGAATTGAGCGCAGAGTTGGTTATTAGCGGGAATTCAAGATGCAATTTACTTTCCATTGTGGCCCATTAGCTACAATAAAGGAAAGGAAACGGAACATAGATATATCGGTTAAAATCCAATTCTACGCGCTATTTTGAGACAAAATGTACGTCTTTTGGGAAAGATTTCGTAATTTCCTTTTCGGCTTTTATTGTGCTGTTACGAAGGTGCATAAAGGTGTTTCGAATGAATGGAAGGGTGCTGCGACGGTTATTGTGCAGTTTATTTGGAGAAGCGAAAGTCAAAAACAAAAGGTCAGCTTATTGAAAATTGGAGGAGTAATCATGTATATTTAGAATTCAAATGAAAACCGCAAAGTAGCCCATGGATGTGTCATTTTAGATATTTTTGTATGAGAATTTTAAAGACAAATGATGAGACATTCCATATTTTCATCGAGAAAAACGATGTCCGCTTATACTTTTGTGTTATTTTGTCTCAAGAATCCTCTTGATTTTATTATGAAAATCTTAAAACATGATGTAAATTTCAACAGCTACTTGCCCTATACAGAAGCTTCGGGCACAGAAGCAACTAGCCGATCTCAACAATATATTCTGACCTCACTTTTTAAAGTGTTTCCAAGTTTTTCGTATGTGAGACGTGCTGAAACATTTTGGTTTTTATGAGATAAAATAATTTCAAAAAAAATATATATACATTAATTAATTTCCTTAGTTAACAGTCTCTTTATATTCTTGATCCATTGTTTTTGATAATGGACTTTGAACTTAGTCGGCTTCTATACTCCGTCAACTAGCTCCGTTATTTAAAACATTTTACTGCAGCCTCGGCTGCGCTTCGGAACTGTACAATATTTAAATTAATGTACTGGCTTCGTCCTTTATCCAATACACCTTGGATAATATAATCATATCATTATACACATGGATAATTTAAAAGGACATTCATTTTCTTTGTTTTTCCTATTTCATCGGAGAGATATGTCCCTTAAACATATTTTTAATATTTCGCGACAATCATTAACAAGACTATTAAGATGGGTCAAATTTCGTTATGCTGTTAAAAGTAAATATATCATTTACAAACAAAGCACGGAATGAGTTATGAGGTTGGTTCAAGGAATCAACCCTTTCCGAAATCTTATCACGTTCTTACCATAGCATTATTTTTAAACTATTTATAGCCCCAACTTGGATTGTTTCATTTTCTTTGCATTTCAAGAAATTCCTGAGTTTATAGCATTTTCTTTAGTATCTTATACATATGAGTTCGCTTCTAAATTATTTCTATTTTTGTATTTTTGTTACAGCTAAAAATCCCAACCTTATTTTTTCTGATATATATGCCCTATCTATGCTCATTATGTACGTTTATGTGAAAGTAATGGAAGGTAAGTCCTTGGTGGCACAGTTGAAAATAGTATAAATATTGGATAGTTGTTAAAGTTTATGATTAAACACATCACTGAGCGATGGAATCTTTCAATGCAAAAGAGGCAAAATGGTTTTTAAATGTGTATTTTATTTTGAATAAAAATATTTAAAAACTGGAAGATTTGGTATGACTATATTATAAAGATATATGGTCTTTCCTTCTTGAAAGATATGCGTTACAGCACTAACTACACAAGATTTTGTAGCATTATTATTGAAAAAAAACATTGTTTTTCTGTTTAAAGATTTTCCTGTTATTTCGTTTCGATGCAATTGAATAGGAACCAATAAATTTTAAGAACCTCACCCCTTAAGCACTGTCGACACGGCATCCTGAATCTGCTTAGGAAACTTGAGCTCCTCACTCATCCTCGCCATTCCCTTTTCAATCGCCTTTTCCATGGCTTCATTCGTGGGTGGACTCTTGGATCCATAGCTGTCCGGAGAGCCCAGGCCCGAGGAGGAGCCCGTTGGGGACCGCTTGCCGTCATCCTCCATCTTAGTGACGTATAAGGGCAGTTGCTTGGCTGTCATGATTACGCGGTTGCTAAGGCGAATGATCGAAAGTACAGTAAACAAAACGTATGTGCAGTTACTGTAAATGTTTAGAGAACAAAATCAATGTCGATGTGATGTATTCTTATGATATCCTTATGGAACACAATTTTGTATTGGAATAACTGTTATGATGATTTTTAATGTAAAAAAACACACATTTGTGTTAATCCGTTATGTGATGATAATCCTGATATCCATCATGTTGTTTTCTGCAAGTATGACAAAATCCATGAATCAGTTTCAGTTTTGGCACTTGTTTGATATATCCTCTGAAAAGTAATCTGTTTTGTCTGTGATATAATATCTGCTTGAATAAACTGTTAAATCAATGATCCAATTGTTTCTTCGATTCTTGAAACCACTATTTGCTTAACTGAACATCCTACAATAAAATCATTTATTGAACTGTGTTATAAAAAATAGTTATTTCTCACGCAATTATAAGTCAACGTTCTGTTTTCAGGTTACAAAACACACTGTACAGTGTTGGCTTATACAATATACTTATGTTATATATACAGATAGGTGAGAAGACCGAATTCTCGTAAAATGATTGGATTATAGAATGGGCCTCTAAGCTATTCCCTGATTGGCTGAATAATATAACAACCCACCTACCGTCGATTTTCGCGCATGACAGAAAACGTTTCAGTGAGAAGGGCAACTACCAAATGACAATAATATGCAAATCTTCATTTTCACATTTTCTCAAATTAATCTTTGATGAGATCTGTTAGAAAATTAGCAAGGGGTGATTTAGCAAAGTCAGTTTTACAATGATATGAATGGGCTTTAATTATGATGTCATCACAATTAAGTCGTTAAAGGTGAAATTTTATTGGGGGCAGACTGCCATTTTCGTTCACACCTTGCAGTAAAATTACCATTTTACCAGTGCAGTTATTTTCCTCAGAAGCCAACAGAATCTGTGGGAATATGAAAATATCATGTGAGTTATATTGGAAGAGCATATCATTTTTTTTCAGTGGGATATCATAGAGGACGAGGGTGTAAACGGTGTGAAAGTATACTCTTCATAAAGAAGTTATTGTTTAAACTAAAATGTGTGAAAGATCAAAGCTAGGCCGATATGCCATAACATGAAATACAATTTCTGTCTTTTGCATATGACTTTCGACAAGTTATCATCGCAAAATATCATATATTTTATATTGACAAAATTTAAACTTTTTATATTTTCAAATGTTATATTTATATTTAGATAATTGATATAGCATGATTTCTGTTGTAGTTTAAAACAGTTTTTTTTGTTCTAAAATATTGTTAATTTCTAAATTTATTTCCCTTTTTAGAATCAAAACTCAATTACGTGAATTATTTCCAATACAGTTTTTGTCACTTGATAATTATTGAAGATTGGGTTAATCATTCCAATTTGTAGGCTAATTTTCATTAAACCCACTTGCATTCTTTGAAATATCGAAAACAAAGGCATCGATTAGATTTTTGTTGTTTTATGACTAGTTCAATCAATTAATTTCATTCAATAAAATCAACCAAAAATAAATACAATTTCAAAAATCATCAAATTGCGTGTGTGCTATTTACCATTGTGACAAAGCAAATAATAATTCCCATCACAATTAAATTTATACCAAAAGGTGATTAAAACTCCCAAAATTCCATTTCTGCCAATATTGTGCTTATCAAATTACTTTCAAACCACATGGCTGCAGTTGGTATGTGTTTGGATTGGGCACCGAAGTAAAATGGGAACCATGTTGGGGTCAATAAGATAATGAGCCCGACCCGTTTGTACATCTGCGCTCGTTTTCACTTTTCGTATTTTTGATACTATGACTTGTTATTCTTTGCCACGTTTTTTGAAATTTTGATCAAAGGTCCAATCAGGTCCTGCAGTTTCCTTGTTTATCCGATTATTAAAGTATGTGTGAAGATTCCGTGGCGCCCCCTTTTCAGTTTTGAAATTAATGGTTTGAATTAGAAACCGGTCACAGTCTCTAAATGCAATGTTTTTTGTGCAAGTTTTCGTTGGATGTAATCCGAATCTTCTTTATATGTTATGTATGTTCTTATTTTATGTTATCTTATAAATGAAGATATTTAGAAATTCATAATTAAGAAACAGTTTACAGTGGCTCATTGCTGTTTCATCGTAAAAGAGAAATAATAATCAGTTATGTAGTACAAAAAAGAAGGTTAGCTCTTAAACTAACCGATTTTCGAATAAAATAACAGAATTTATCATATAATCAACTGTCAATAGCAAAATGAGTTGATATAAAAAGATATAAGTTTGATGTTGTTATTTGTTGAAACAAACTATCCCCCTGTTATCTTCTTCCAATATCCCTCGCACGCTCAGATTTATAAAAAGAGATTTCCATTATTCTGCGAATAACAGGTGACATTCGCGTTTACATCGCAATACCTGGACCGCGACCGCCCTAAACGCCCATTTAATTCCATTCGCAAAATCAACGAGAAATCGAATCCTATAATGCATTGGCGAGGCCCTGGGTTATTGTAGTAACCCGACGCAGCGGCATAATATGTATGTTTAAGAATATGCACGGCGAACAATGCACTATATTTTCCATCGAGTGACATGTGGATTTATCTGTTGGCCCTTTGTTCCCGCAAAATTGACATTTCAATAAAGTTTGAGAGAACAATGAGGCGCGATTATATTTGTGCGCGTTCGACGCTGGACTTTCACTTACGGTACCGCGTGTGGGAAAAATAAGAGTGTATTTTCTACATTTGATAGCTTAATGTTTTAGGAGCTGAAATGCCAAAAAGTCGCCTGAAATTTGTAGTTTTAATTTAATCGCATTGGGTCGCATGCATGCATGCATTTGGATGTTGATTGGTAATGCGAGCGGAAATGGGAGGGGTCGCGTTTCGCTAGTTGCGAAAATGACACACGTTGGTCAGCGTCGATCTCTTGTCATATCAGTTGCAGCGATATCATAGGTATCAGCCCACTGCTAATTGCGAAAAGCGAAACTCGGGTTTTTAGCGTTGATCATGGCGAACAATCGTTCCTTTCTCCCACGACCGTATCAAGTTATGACGACCTAATGTTTGTAGAGTCAAATCTCAACTTGGTGATTAGTTTGTCATTTACTCATTTATTATTTATTTCTAATATCTGCCAGTTTTCGGAAATGGATATGTTTATGTTGAAACTCAGCCCAATATTGAAAATTGTAGTTTATTTCATTTAAATCATCATGAGAAAATATAAAGAACCTTTTTGCTTTTCACTCAACATCAAACAAGCATGATTAATTAAGTTAAGGTAGGGCCTGGCAATACGCTTAGCTTCGTCGAGCTTATAAACCATTTTTAATTGTCTTTGTTGGGAAATTATCGCAATAAAAGCTGCGTTTAAAAAACACAAGACGTGTTTTTAGATCCAAGAAGGATTGCGATGAAAACACGGATTTTTATGGTGACATGCTCAAAAAGCTTCCTCTGTTGCTAGGCCCTGATGTATTTTCCGTACAGAGCTTTGAGTTTTTATTTTAGTTTTTTTTTAACACGTTGCGTTTTGAATGTACCTTTGCTCTTGTTAAACAGTGTGTGATAAGGTTATAACATGTATGTTAAATTCAAATAAGAATAAGGCATCAATATTTTAAAAATGGTTGTATACAATCATCTGCTTCGAAGACAAAAATCATATTAAAAAATGAGAAAAAAACATGAAAAAAAAAAAAAAGATTAAACTGAAATTGTCTGCCATTGACACAATATGTTTGGTTCATTTAGTGCCAAACAATCCACGAAGATTTAATGTCTCTCTAAAGCATCATCAGTATGCTCCGTGTTTTCTTAGGCTTGGCTTTTATTGTACTCTTTGAGAATACGTTGAATACTCGCACGAAGCCCGTGTCTATTCAAGAGTATTATTAGTGCGACTTGGGTTGTTGTGAAAGCAAATGCTTAAAGGAAAGCAAAATGAAAATTGTAAATTATAATAACAACTAAAAATTCGCTCTATAATGCTAATGATGTGTGAGAATAGCCCTTCGATGGTGGTGCACTGCGACTGATAACAATCGGGAACATGTAATATATAATAAGAAATATGAATATTTTTGAGAGCGTCTTCTTCCAAATCTGTCCCGTTTTTGGACGGGAATTTTTTTATGTATTTTCATATTTATCCGAATCTCTAAGCATGATAGAACGTTTTCGATTATTTTCTCTCAACAAATTATTTTTTTGAAATCAAATTATAATAGGTATCACGAAAAAATATGTTGCTAGTTGCCACCACAACCTTAAGCGGTTTGAAGCTAGGTTGGATCGATGTGACCACACCCTTATTGAAATGGAAACGGAACGCAACAAGTATATAATTTAAAATATTTGTTTAAAACATAAAAGCACATTTTAAGAACCTAAGTTGTCATGAAAATAGTAAAATATCGTGTATTGGGTCTGGATGCAATGCGTGTTTACGAAGCGCTCTTCTAGATTTCGCTTATGGGTGTGCGCTATATGACAGAATCTGGATCATGATATGATGCGCTCATATATGCATGCGTAAACTCATTTTATTATGCTATTGAGCACTTGATATACTTGAATAAATGTACGCTGAGGTTTCAGTTTGAGTGAATCGATATATACTTTATGTTCTCAATTATATAATTATTATAAAAATGATATTACTGTAAAATGCTTAATAGCTCGTAATTTGAACATGACCATTCATATTTTGTGTTTAAAGGTTATACCAGATGCCCTCATTTCATGTTAAATCCAATTTATTTTTCGCAATCAAAACCAACATATATAAATATTTTCGACATCGCTATATCACTCAAGATGATGAATTCGACCAGCCATATTTTCTTATTTAAAGACAGGCGATGTCACCAACTTGAGGTACCTTGCGTTGCATTTGATATCACGCGTTAATTATTGTCCACGTGTCATTATACCGAAATTCCACAAACAAAGGCCAAACTAATTTTATTTTTAGACCCAAGACTGCTTAACTGAAGCTAGAGGTCTTTTACTTATAAATTTATTTAATAAATCTAATGACATCAAGGAATTTAACTTTTATGACACATGTCACACATATATGAATTCATATATTCCTATAACCATTTTAATTGGCCTTAGCCCAAGTTATAAACCGTTTAATAGAAGATGACAGCAGCCTAGTACAGAGTGAGACCAAGGTTTGGTCGGGTCTTAATTTCCTCTAAACACATCATTAGTGAAAATAAATCGCGTTGCTACCGAGC
>LQRL01186139.1:47301-70054 GCA_001703475.1 Hydroides elegans
CCACGAAAGTGTACCATAGCAACGCAATCTGTATTGTCAGTGTGACTAGAATTGTGGATTAAATGTGTGATTTATATATTTCTCATTGATCATGTTGTGATTATAGTAGTTCATTGCTGAGATTAATAAAATATTCTAATTAAAACCAAGTAAAATTGCTGATTAGTCTATAGATGTACTTCTCGTTTTAACCTTTAAAATTCATCTATCACTATCGCACTCTACATAATCACCTTCAGGAATCATGTTGATACGGTTATGGTTTGAACCAATTCGGCTTAAGAAATACGCTCCCTATAATAAAAATATCAAATTTTAAAATTTAATATGTTGTCAGATTGATTTTAACAAAATTGCGTTCGACCTGCAAGTTAGATCATTTCACGATTGTTCTTATCCTAAAGCAGGCGTTGTAAGGTTTAACTATCACATGCGTTGTGGTAAGGGTTGTTAAAGTGCTGATATTCAGCGTAATTAAAATGTTTTTATTGGTTTAATATTCGTGTAAATAGAGATATATATCCGCACAGGTTGCAGGAAATATTGAAGGATACGGTATATATGATATGTGACTGGTAATGTAAAGACAATAAAAGTAACCTAATATTGCCAGTATAAAAATAATAAAAGGTTAATTTGAATTCTCATATTGATTATTAGACAGAAACATACATAAAATCACCGTGTACTCAATGCCTCTTAACTCTCGTATGTGAAACAAGTAAGGATCCTATATGTACAAAGATGGGTTAAACTTAAACTATTAGAATTTTAAAACAAAACGTTTTATTATCTTAAAAGATAAAGGTACATTCTATAAAATACAATAAAGATAATTTAATATAGCTTTACTCAAACATCAAACGAAAGAAGAAGCAAGCCTGGGGCGCGTCTCTAGTATTCAATTTATTTTTTATATTAAGATCATCATTTTACATTTCATTGACTACCATGCATTGTTTTTCATAGATTAAGAAATTCTTTTGAACTAACCGTCTGGTACTATGAGGTACTAGATGCTACAAAGAACTGCAATTTAGAAAATATGGTAACAAAGCGTATTGTATTGAATAATCAGTGTTAATCTATATGATTATCGTAACCAAATAACATACATAGCAACTATATAATATGTACAGGAGTTATTAATTATTATTAAGTAAAGAATAAAAAAGAAGTTGTTGAGCATGCAGCAGGCAGCGCCTGAGACTAATTGTGCGAGGAAATTTTCAAAAATGAATATTTAAAAAATCTAATTTGCACTCATTTTCGATGATTTATTTAACTATAAAATTATGATAATTTTGTAAATCAACACAATAGTAAAATACACTTTATAAGGGATAAAAAATTAAGAAGATCATAAAAACATATTTTGAACGATTCGATACATAATTTCCAAAAATATGTAAAACTTAAAAATTCGAGATTAAAATAACATATTTATTTTTGTTTTTGGTATATAATCACGGGCTCTATAATTAACCAAGGTAAGTCACATCCACTTTTCTGCAATTAACTTGTCAGAATCCGACCCCTCTCGGCTATGATGTGTTATTTTTAGGAGTCCATATTTCGCGTCGCCAAACCAGCATATCTTCTTCGCTAAACTTCTGATTTTGGATGACACTCGCCAAAAAGTGAAACATTGTTTGTGCATATTCGGCGTAAAACACAAACGTTTCGGATTGCGTTCAACGTAGAAATATGGCCATATTTAACGATTCATTCGCGATAAATTGAACGCCGACAATGTGCTGCTGTATTTTTATATAATCAAGGGAACCGTGTTTAAATTAGACAGTGGTTCATGTTTTCGGATTGGATTTCCCCGCATAGTTTTCTTTTCAACACCCTATCCTAACAAGAACGCACCTCGAGAGTTCCTTTGCAATATCTGAGGTTTCAAACATAAATATATTTTATTTTCATGGGAATAGGTTATAGGTTAAACTGTAAGGTTAAGAGGCATTAAGCGTTTCGTGTGTAATGTACCACCCTTAAATCACCCATTTGCTTATTGAATAGAAGATGAATAAGCTACAAATATTAGAAAACATTGAAAAATTATGTAGAAGTGCTTTTATTTCCGAATTTTTATTATATATTATTGCAAATCAAACCAGCATAATTGCCATTATAATTAGGAAATGCATAAATTTAATGCATATACATTGTAATATAATTAATAAATTTTGTACAAGGTATTATATATTTTATATTCCAAGTAAAATGTTGGATTGGTGCTTTTTGTGTTTTTTTTTAGGCGAAACGCGATAGAAAAGTCATCAAAATTATTATTGATCAAGGCATCGATTTATTTTTCAAAAATAAAAAGGGTTGATTCAGTGCAACAAGCATGAAAGCAATTTTGGAATTCAAAAATCATTTCTTCATTTTCAGTAATGCAAATGTTTCCTCTCAATAAACCTTCCATGCAAAATATGGGGTTTTATACCATCAAGTAACCAAGGACGGATCGAGTATACATGATGGTATGAGTCAAACGCTCTCACAAAAGTTGGCCGGAGCGTTGCCCAACTTGCTGGCCCAATGAGGCGTAAGAAAATGATACTGTGGTTAGGGCATTTGAAAAAGGTTAAGAGGCTCACTATTTCTGGTCCTGGAGCGGAGGTGGGTTTTAGAACAGATATGAACTGTGTATCTGAGTACGAATGAGTAATATTGCAATAAGTATCTAATGCCAATTTATGTTTGCAACATAATGAATGAAGAATATATTTTTCTTCTGTTGTCAGGAAGCTAGTAATATGAATATTAAAAAATATAGGCCTAACAATAATAATAATAATATTATTATCAACAATACAGGCAAGTGCATATACATGTCAAATACCATTATATTTATCATTCTTAAATCGCTGAATTTTACAAAATTTATATGTACATTGTAGGCCGACAAAATGGATATTTTGTAGATGCTGAATTAGAGGAGAAAATCATGCATATATTTTGAAACCTATGCCTAATACTTTTTTACTTCTTGGAGTTTTCGGTATATCAAAGCAGAGCTATATCTTATAATTTCAAACGTCATTGTGATTTACCAAAGGATTAAAGCTAAATAGACAGTGCATTGGAATCTTCAACTATGGTTACCACTGACAAACGATTAAACTGCGAACAAACCAGCCGATAATAACAGGTTTTCGACCAAGAATTCGACCTCTTTTCAGCTTCTCAGGGCAAAGAACTGAACTAAACATACACAGCGAAGAACAAATGTACAACGTTACCGAAAGCCCCAACGTTAGAGCGACGTTCCTAACGTCATTCTTCATCGTAATGGCCGAGTTACGTCTCTTTTATAAATGTTCGCTGTTTTATTGACTATGTTTGTCGGAAAAAAGCGTGACGTACTGATATGTTATACTTATATTGAAAAATTAACGTCTTTAAGATGTTAGGTTTTACTTCCGATGTAGTACCTGCTTCAATAATCACCCGCATTTCTGGTTTTCATTTTATTTTTTTTTGTTCAAGAATAATAATTCTTTCATTTCGATGTGTGTGGTCGGCAAAGGTTCTTAATCCAACGGCTTATCGATATAATTGCTAAAAACTCAATTTGATATTCAGTTAACTTAATAATTTGATAAGAAATTAAATGACTGAAAATCCGAAATATTAAATCAAATAAGTTGATTTTAGGAAAAGATCAAAACAACGGAATAAAACAAAATGTTTTTATTTCTGACTGCTCGATTTCAATGACGCAAAGAGCGCCTCTGGCAACCCCTGAGGCATCCAAGCTTGACAAGCTAATAATGACGTCACATATATTTAAATATCTAAATGAAAAATGAAATTTAATGAAAGCATTTTTTTATCGAATACTCTTTATTTGAGAAGAATGTAGTACATTTTAATTCCATATCGAAATTGTCATTTGATTTAATTAAACGTGATTTTTGCAACACCTAACATTTTAAACCCCTGATTTTCAAATTAAAAAACGTAAGCCTAAAATCGCAAATGCGTATTTCAACGTTTCGCGAAAAAACAAGTTAAGCAAAATTGCACCTTATTATGGACCGCGGGGCAACGTTATATCTGCGTTTCTCCTCTGCACCTTGCAATATACGCAAGGTGTCATTGGAATCTCCTCTTAAACTTATATAAATCAATGACTTCCGAGCAATAGACTAATGATTACCCTGTTCCCAAAGCGATCATTAGCGTGTTGCGATTGCGATCGTAATGCATATAAGTGAGGAATGGTCGTTTTGACGGCGGCAACTTTACAGGTGTATCATTGCGCGGAGGCAGGTGACAGAAATAGTGCGTGATCATGTAAATGATTTTCCGGTTGGTTCATTTACTTGTACTAACGATGATGACTTTGACAGTTTTATTTGGTGCCATTAATAATTTGACTGTTATATAGATTTCAGAAATTCATCCGTTGAATTAAATTGTTATAAAACTTATGAATATATATCCAAATGTATATTGTATCGTTAAGAATATAACAGAAATAAAAGTAGCCTATATGTGGACAATAATTATCTTTATTTCTAAATTTATAAAACACACGTATATACAAATATATTTTGTTTAGATAAAACAAGTTATCATATATACTAATTGATTCCACATCCAATTACATACCCGAATTCAAGTCTTAAATTAATTTAATATTATGCAATAAAAGTACGAAAATTACCCATGCGAATTATTATGAACACCTTTTGTACATTGGACGGAATGGAAAATCACTTCATTTGTTGTTACTTAACAATACATGAAAATACAGAAAATGTCATTGTTCAAATATTCAAATTTACATCTAGCTTATATCACTCGAAAGTATATAAATATACTCTGTAAAAATCTGTATTTTAATGTGATAACAAATGGGCCTGCATAAATTTCTCATAGTCCCAAATTTTATGATCGATAAAAAGACCATTTTTTTGTACAATATGTAACTGACTACTAGTGATATCAATATTATTTCAAGGAGAGCCTGCTAACATCCTTTTACCATACAGGCGTTTTTTTTTTTTAAATTCTCTTTTGGTCTTGATTTACAAAAAAAAAACATTCTGAAAAAAAACTCTAAAATAAAAGGTCAATTATTGGTAAATTTGGCCCTACAACTTCGGCCCCTACAACTTTGGCCCCTAATTAAAAAATAATAGAATATTGTTATTATAATAGAATATGATTTTAATTTTGGAATTTAATCAAAGAGTGAAAATAATACTTTTAATAATAAGTGGCCGAAGTTATGGAGGCCAAACATATAGAGAACGAAGTGTCTCGCTACGGCCGAACTGTCTTTTTTTTTGAAGGGGCCAAAGTGTCCAAAAGGGACCGAAGTTGTAGGAACCGAAGTTGTAGGGGCCGAAGTGACTAATCACCAACTTAAACATTAATCTTGAAGCTCCAGTTACGGACAGAGTGTTGTGAATTCTAAATAAGATATTGTTCCAACATGAATTAATGTTCGATCTTGTTGTTAGATTCTCATAAGTTAAACAATACGTATCGTACATATATCACACCAAATAACTTTTGGTAAGCTATATATTTTGGAGCATTATGCACTCTTGATAAACTCATGTTTCGGAGTTTAATCTATTTTTAATCACAGATGAAATGTTTACAAAATAAATACAATATCTTGTAGAGCTACAACAACATATTTTCAAATATAAATAGACTGATCGAAACAACGTCGGGCAATCTGCAAATATGTGTTTATCCTATATAATCATCCATTGATAGAGTAATGTTATTTCTATCACTTGCTGCAAAATATATATTTAATATGAACCATAGTTAATGGCATGAATATAGGATTCTGATTATTTTACATTACATTAATTAACATCATTAACGCTATCCATTCTTCAATACACATTTCGTGTTTTTTTTTTCTGCAGCATATCGACAAAAAAAAATCGACACAATAAAATAAATTATATATATGATATCAATATTGAGCGATTTAGAACGTGTCAACCGCCGTCGACACATTCAACTTTAATGGTTTGAAAATCAATAACTTTGGCGTATCTTCTTATCCGTATCCAAACAAAAACATTATGCCACCACAAGAAGTGATGACATAGTTCACACGATCTTGCCACGTAGCGGAAGTGAGCCAGTGCGCATGCCCCACCGTTTGCGACGTGTCTTGAGACTGTCGGGCGCTGCTTCGAAGTCGTAGAATGCTAGGTTGTCTAGAACGTCGCATACGCCTGCTTTGTACGCCACCTTAGGGTAAAACAACAACATTTGTTTTAATATATTTTAATACACTGCAAAATAAAAGTGTTTTTTTTTGTTGATTGGAGAGTTGTTCAGATTAAATATGATGTTACTACGCTTTGCCAACATTTCACAGAAAAATATATATACAAAGGTATTTTTTGTATATATACATTGCTTAGTAGATTTACTAATGACTTAAACGGGGTCGGGGTAGGCAGGAGGACAGGATCAAATGACTAGCATTGCTTGAAATCGCCTTGAATGTCATGAGTTATATCTGAACATGCCATTTTCATTAAGGACATTTGCCTAGATACACGAATCGAACTCATTTACCTCCTGCATCCAGAGCGAGAAGGGCGTATGAAACCGCGCTCGACGCTCGCAGTGCAGATACGTGTTGAAGAGGATCAAGTACATGTATCGCTCCAGGTAATCCAGGCTCTGTTTGCGCAGGCGCAGACGCTCCGCATCCGTCGTCGCCTTCTTTATCTAGGCGAATGAAATGTGAAATATACTATAATTGATATAGTATGGATTTGTTTAAACAAATTATGCTTATGTACCATAAGAACTAGGGACTAGGGGATCACACGGTAAAACATAAAAGTAGGGTTTAAGACAAAAATCTGTAAACAAAATGAAGGGTTTAAATTTATACCTACTCTTCAATTCCTAACTTCTTTAATGACCAGGTCAAACATGCTCTCATTTTTGTTCTTGTTATTAAAATCAACGTCAAATGACGCATCGAAAAATGAAGATAAGTAATTATGTGCACGCGAAAATATATTATCTTTTTAAAATTGATGCTGGATATTAAATTTTTGATTAAAAATAATAATTGTTTGAACATTGCCGATAACTGATTCAAACGAATCCATTGATATACCTTAGGTATCAGGATAACTCACCCAAAAACAAAATCAAAATTGGTCATCTCATCGAAATTCTTGGACAACTCACCCAAGTGTTTGGTCAACTCATCCAAATTCAAGCAACTACCAAAGTGTTTTGTCAACTTTGGTGAGTTGCCCAAAATAATTGGGAGAGATGACCAAACTTCTTGGGTGAGTTGGCAATCATTTGGGTGAGTTGTCGACATCGACATCCTATACCTTGTTGTAGGTGACGAAGATCATCTCGCGCATGTGGTAGTGCATGGGCGTCATGGTCTCTGAACACTGGTTCAAAACGAAATCCACTTCACGCTTCACTTGCTGGCCATTGGGGATGCGACGCACCAACTCTTGTACGATCTGCAACGACAAAATATGTATAAATGAAATATCAAATACCTATATCAAATATAGTTCCTTGTGCCAATTTCTGGAAAATCAGCACTTATGGGGACAAATAACTAAAATGGTATAGTCGTATCTAAACAATTTTGTTATAAAGTCATTTGTCACGATTGGAAATTAAAATACTAGCAAACCAAGGGATTTCATGCGCAGATTGTATTTAAGATGTGAGCAAACATAATTAAAATAATAAAACTATAAATAACTATAAAACATGGAATAATGTTATATTATAGCTCAAAATTAATATCATTTCTACATGTGTTTAAAAATACGCAAATATTGAGGGACAAAATGTCAAGAGAAGGCAATGGCGACGACGAATCGCGTGCAAGTCTGCTCAACATCCTCCAAACGCAACTTGCTTCATTCATAAATGTTGGCATGAGAAAAAGTAAATGTTGAAAATTTAATATTATAAGGGAACATGTTTTTAAAAAAATGATGAAGGAAAATCTAGTAATAAACGAGAATGAGAACGTTTTGAAAGGTCAAGTGAAGTAATTTTTGGTTGTGAAATTAGAGCGTTTGTTTCTGACAATATTTAAGAATGAGTTTCCGAAATTGAAACCAATTTCATTCACAAAATGAAAACACGCAAGCTATTGCGTGCACATATTAAAACAATCATTTTCATTATAAAGGTATCAAAACAATTTTTAATGTTTTAAAGTAGGTAATTTGAATACATCTTTTACACTAATGATTTATATACAATAAGGTTATGGGTTCAGTTCAACAATGGTGGTATTTGGTTACCAAAAAAGTGTTCCTTTTACTAATTTCAGTTTTGCTAAATTCGATATAAGTGGAACAAAAGTGGTTGCATTGTAATTATTTATTGTTTCGCAATAATAATTTACTTTTTAGGATGCCCTTGTATTAGTACGGAAATAAGATCAAATGATAACGTAAGTGTTCCTCGCAAAGTATTTATATTCTGTTTAAATATAAAACGAGGAAGCATAGGCTCACATTTTAAGTCTATCTTTTATTTTGAAAAAGTGCCCCTTCAAACGACAAAAATGTAGTGCATTTTTTTTCAGTTGAACCATGTTTACCATAACCAAAGACTCACAAAGGAACATATCCTAAATAATAGATATTTGCATCATATCAATGAAAATACACGATATGTCGGGTAAAGATAAATAATTAGACAAACCCATTGAGCATCTTCAATGCAATCAAAACTCTCGACCCGTCTGTCATTGCTACTAGAAACATCACATATAATAAATTTTCATTCAGAACGAAAAAAAAGGTCTCCTACTTCAGTTTTCCCAGGGCAGCCGTGGGCTGTTAAACCTGTTCGATGGGGGTTTAAGGGCCTTCGGGCTTTCTAATGAGCCATTAAGCAGACTGTTGATACCGAAGGGTCTCGGAGATATGATGCACTTTTTAACCCCTCATTGTATTATTGGGAAAAGAAGATGGCATACAAGATAAGCTTCTTGAAACAAAGTGCAGCAAGTCCTTTTCATTAGAGTTCACAATCATATTTCATTTGTAGATTTCTACGCATGTAAGTGTACTAATTTTTACTATATGCCCTTAAATCTAATAAAACTTTTAGATTAATGATACTCCCGTGTTCGACCCATGTCCTTACCTTAAAATTGCCTTGAGTGTAGGTGGCATTTTGGAGACTCACTCGTTCTTCCTCGCCCGGTTTGGTGCCATATGGGAATCCCTTCTTGTGGAATAGGATCAGCCCTGGAAAGAAAGTAAATTGATTAAAAAGGATTTGATTCAATTAAAATTAATGAATTTGTGTATTGATGCTATTACCGCTTAAATATCGTTGCATCCTTCTAACAACACTATGCGCCTGATTAAAGATTTTTTTTGCAATGCTGACATGATCAGCTCATATCATTTTGGCGATGAAATAGTTGTTATCACAAACGTATATACATATATAAATATCTTTGAACGATGTCGTTAAAAAACGTCCAAGCCCCATTCCCACTAGAGTATGTATCAATCAAGCTAATCGAATAACAATGTACATGTACCTGCAATAGCCATGGCCGTTGTGGTGCGACCGCGACCCGTGCGACACTGGAAGACGAGCGCCGGTCCGTCTTCGTCGCCGTACACCTCGCTTAGGCTGTCGAGGACATGCTGAACTGCGTCGAAAAACTGTAATCAAACGTATACAACACGTTCAGACTTTCATAAGCATCGTATTTACCCGATCCTAACGTATTTTGGACGCTATACCGCGTCTGCGACGATTTTGTTCTTATGCCAAAGTTATGATAGTGTATATTCTATCATTGAGAAACCTTTTGAAATTGTTATTTTACCAAGTCTTCGTAAACGGTGATGGTTTTATCTATTATTTTATTTTAGGTTTCGTCGTTTTATAGCGCGTAATTCCACGACTCTATATGTGACATCCAAGTCACATCCCATATCCGATTCCTGTACCCAAAGATATCTAGATATATCAATTCTTTATCATACCTTAGCATGGGGCGCTGCATCATCGCTCATCGGGATCCTGTAATACTGGATCCGTTGGCCCCGTTTCAATTTCTGCTGCTCGTACATATCTGCGCATGTCAGCACGCTGTTGAACTCCTGCCTCTGGGGGTTTTCGTTGATTTCTTCGTAGACCTGCCAGAGTTTGCAATTTTTTAGATTTTTTTTTTGGAACAAAGTTGTCATAAATATTTCACATAATTATAGATTTGTGTCTTAATTGGTGACTTTATAACATATTTCTGATAAGTTTTGTGCAATTATAGATTTAATTTTTGCTTGAGATGAAAACAAATGGACATTAAATTCGAATCAAATAAGGATATTTTGATTTGGTAATGCTTTTTTGGTTAGAATTATATTTCATAAAATATGTTATATGTGAGTTCACCAATCACCTTATTTTGCAATTAAATAATCTGTTTTGATATCAATTTTCATAATCACTCCAAGTACTATAAAGCTGGGATCAAAGGTTAATATCGAATTCAACTTAAGCAAATGTCAATCACTTTGCCCTTTTGCAGCCCTGAGATTAGCTTTCAAGTAGGAGTTTAATATATATCTAGATTAGCAATCAATGAACGCGGATATAAACATCGTGGTATCTCGTAGCAACCAACTAGCTTACCTCGAATGACTTCCTGTCTTTAATTGCATTCCGAAGCTGCGTCTCTTTTTCCTGCAGGATTTAGTAAAAACAAATATTTAAATGAATTCGATTCTGATTATTATTAAAAATGGGTTTGTTTTCATGTATATTGTGAACAAAATTATTGTTAGAACTAAAAAACGCAAGCAAAATGAGGATATTTGTTAGAAAAGCTTATTAAGGCACTCAATAACGAACCAATAACCGGTTTCGCTATAATAGTTGATGATTTTAATAGGATATAAAATGAATTTTAAAACTACAGGACAAAAAGACTGTGATGTTGCAATTGGAATCGGGAACTGTTTTGAATTAGAAAGGAAAATCAGTTACGAATGAAAATTATTCTTGTTGATTCCCCTAATCGTACATTTTTTTTGCCCCTCACAAAGAAATGTAATATTGCATTCATTAGATATGCAAAAAGGATATACAATTATGAAATAAGATAGTCACACGATAAATAAAATTTCAATTTCCATTGCACTCATTATGCACTTTTGTAGTTTTATGTCACTTTTTGCTACTCAACAATGTCCTCGAACATCTTTTTATGAGGACCATAATGTGCCTTTTAAGAGTAAATCGGTTGGGAACATATGATTCACATTTTAATATGGCGAATTCATTATTGATTCGTTTTGGACAAAGCCAGGACATCAAGACTGCGTCTCACTGCTCAGAACTGATGCATATGATCCTCCTTTGACTCAATCAAAAACACATTTCACTAAAATGCTCATTAACATTTAAAAACATAACATCAATTTGTTACTTCATATATAAGCACCACTAACCTCAATGTCTTGTGCCCGTATCCCCGGCATTATAAGCGGTTCTGCCAGATGCGCAGACTCTCGCCAACTATAGGTGGCGCCATTGCATTCAACCACGAGGTCTTCTCGCAGATTAAACCAAACGACGAGTGGATGACCCAGTTTCGGGTTCAGCAGGTGCTCCACAACGCGAGATAAACCCTGCCAAGTAACAAAAGAAAACACTTCATATGAACATTTTCGCGAGATAAGCGTCAGAAAAACTCTGAACATTGACAAAAACTAAAACTTATCGCGAACCCTCGCAACACACGTAAAAGCCTAAACCATGACGTCGATGTCGTCTACTTATCGAAGTTTTAAAAGAGTTATACAACGTTGATATATTTTAGAAAAAAAAAACGTTCAATCCGTTTGACATCGTGCGCTGTGACGATGCTCCAGAAATAATGTGCCATACATACGGATTTCATTCGCAAGATTAACGTAGACAAAAAAAAAGGACGATGACGTCTCTTCATAAAAAAGTATGAAAGGCAATTGCTGCTCTCTTATATGTATGCGATTATGGATTGCACTCCTAAATGCCTATGATTTTGGCCTATGAGTTTGAAGCAGGGAGCTATGTAAATACCTTATGATTCTTATACAGTATCCATATATATTTTAAAAAAAACAAAGCTACCTACCTCCCTTGAGGGCTGCGCCATGCCGTAAACGGAAGTGCCGGGCACGCGCCGGAAGTTGGACGTCTTTACCTCCATTTGAGAGCTCAGCACGTCCAGGCCGCAGTAGTCATCAGCGACCTGCAAATGACAAATCAACTATTATATAGCGGTATACATTAATGCTTTAAATATCAATTTATTAACCACTTATGGCTTAATTCATCAGCGCCCTTAATATACGTTCGCTAGTTTATCGCTTAATGGCCATTTAGCAAATAGGTATCTTATAATTGTATTAACGAAAATTATTAGATATCAGTTTTCTTGAAAACTTAACCCTTCACCTTGCCAGGTTTGATGAATCAAATTATGAGCTGAATACAGTGTTAGCTGCTGACTGCCGAGAGAGCCTAACCGTCGAGCAGTGTAAATGAAAGCCGACCCACACCGAGAAATACAAGTTAACAGAGGGCGATAATACTAGGCGACTCGCCAGATGAATCAGACCTCAGGACAAGCGTACTGCATAGAGAACAATTTTAGGTTACGTAATTTTGCCGAAATATATCGTTATATCACTACGAAATAATCCGTTTATGACTCACAAGGACCCGATGACCGGAAGTGAGCAGCTCGGGCGTGGTGGTTCTCTCGGCGACGTCCATGTGACTCAGAATGTGGTACAACTCGGGCTGCTTTCCCATCCACAGGCTGAACGGCTCGGCGAACAGTGCTTGGTACTGAAATGTAGAAAACACTATTTTACGGCTGAAAGTTAAACTCGAAACGTTAAACGCTAAACATTGAACGGCTCGGCGAACAGCGCTTGGTATTAGAGTAAGACAACGTATAACTTTTATATTTATTTATGTTTAAATAATTGATGAAGTTAGCTTAACAGAGCGTTGTCAAGTGAGCTTGGATCCGATGAAAAGACGATCTACAAAAAACTGTACAAACTTAACTATGTAAGTAATAAGCCTGGATTCTTAAAATTTACTGGCCCATTTTGAAAAACAGGAGATAAATGAGAGAGAGAAAGAGAAATAAGGAGCAGAAACATTTAAGTGAGATGAAGATAGATATGCGTCAATGTGAAAGAAAAAAACCTGCCGTATTCCTGATACAAATGAATTGAACATAAACGATAATAAGCGTACATGTATAAAATATACTGCTCAAAACAATTAAAGGATCAGATTCGAGGGTGCGGCTGGCCTGGGATAAACTTATTATTTTTTTGAAAAACAATTTCAAAAGTACAGACAGATATATTTGCTAATATGTGATGCAAAAGAAAACTAGATATTGAAACTCTTACAAGCTTTATTGTCCAACAAACACGATACCCCCAAAATCAAAATGATAAATTCAATCGAAGAAAATCAAAAATGTGAATTAAAAGAACAACAGCTCAGTTAAGATGTTCGAAATGATACCTTAGTAGCTGGTATGGCCACATCCAGCCTCTAAATACCCTGGGCCATGCTGAGTATCAACCTACGAACACTTAGCGGAGGCATAACCTCTCATTCCACCATGAGTGCCTGAGGTATCTCCGGTTGTGTCTGTGGAGGTTGTTCGCGCCTTCTGATGCGTCTTTCCATAAAATCGCAACAGTATTTGATGATATCTAAATCTTTGCCACCCTCTGGCGAGCTCGTTTCCTCGATTCCGGCCTCCTTGGTATACCCTTGCACCACGCGAGCAACATGGGGACATGCATATCATGCATTATAACAAATTTATCACCAAATGCACCATCAGAAGATCTAACAATCGGTTCGACAATGTAGTCCAGTGATCTTATTGCAGTCAATAACCCTCCATTAAAGCCATGTAGCTCGGAACGACCATTGAAGCAAAAACCCTCCTTTACCATAACTCACCCTCACACGTATAGGTCATATTGCATGATGTTACCGTCATTGAAGCGCTCTCCCTGGTGCCTCCACACTCAGACACGTCGATCACATGTCGAAATGTTGAACCTGCTCTGGGCCATGAACAGTACTGTACGCCAGTGGCGTACATGCTACCTTACAAGGTCTAGGACATATGCAATGCGGGCGCTGAGGTATAACTGAGTTAAAATAGGGGGGAAAGCTGACATTCTTGCTCCCAAATTGTCCTCTTTTAGTCGATTCCGTGTCGTTTGGTCGGAAAATTACACACCGGTACCCCGTGGAAAGTCAATTTCGATCGGTCGCGCAGTAGCGACGCGGCTGCGAAGTGCATTTAAACTAATATAGCGGTCTATCTGAGGTGTCTTCATGCGATGAACGTCTTGTCCGGGTCTTCGCGTATATCCAGAAGTCTCCCAGAAACGTGCCCAAATGAGTAAAACGACAATTTGAGAAATATCGAAACGTTTATAAACCTGGCGCTGAGGCTGCTCAGTTTCCTATATTTTTTAAATTCTCGCAGTATAAGGTTCACTAAAATTTCTTATAACTGCATGATTTTGTTCTTACAGATACACAAAAACCGTAATTCCAATAAAAAATGACATATTGACAGAATACTCCATAAAATAAAACACGGTTGATATAAAAAGTCATTCTTGAAATGGGGGTACCGTGTTGTATTGAATGTTAAACACCTTCCACATTGCTCTATAGAACTTTTATGCAAATTAATTTATTTAAGTATAAACAAGGAACAATATATACAAAAATTGAGACCAAAACCCGTCCAGGGAGACTGTACCAACCAACCCTTTCCCCGATCCTTTAATTGTTTTGAGCAGTATATAAAGAACATAAATTCAGAATAGCTTATACCTGATCGTGGAGGTAAGCGTTGAAACAAATGAGGAAGAAGTAGCACTCCAAGTAGTTCAGACACTGTCGATGGAGTTCCTGTTTGGCACTGCTGCCCTGATGACAATGGAACAATAATATAGTAATATAAGAAAAGATAATATACTAAAGCTAAGGTAGTGGAATAATTGTTACAAATAAAGTCATATTTCTAAAACAATTTCAAGAGTTTGTAAAAGTTTAAGTTAATTTTAACGTTGAAATTTAAAAATGCATTTTACTCTGATAACATGTATATCTTAGCTATATACATGTAAATCACACAATACAATAGGAAAAAATGCCACTATTTTTCGATAAAACAGTTTCAATATACATTGTAAACACCTAACCAACACAAGATATTACCGTTAGTTCATCAGGCATGGCATCCATCTGGACCTTAAGGTTGGCCGCGCCCGCCCGCAGGTTATTCAGGCCGCTGCATTGGTCGATCAGAACGTCAACCTAGTTCGATATTTACATACATGTTCATTGTATATACAAAAATCGAATGTATATGTATTGTTTTATTTTCACTTAATTATGATTATACAGGTTTAGATTAAGTAAATTTCAGGGCTTCTAAAGGATGCAACTTTGTTTTATAATAATCTATCATAATCGGTTCATTCAGTATCTTTAATTAAACAACACGGTTTTTCGTTTGTAACAAAAATGTTTTAAAACACATGACATATTTGAGATTGTGAATGATTAGGAGAACGAACCTCTAGTTTCCGTTGCAAGCCTTGTTTGAGATATTTGACCAGCAGCTGGATGGCGTAGAACTCTCCTCGTTCATAATTTGGACTCTTCTCGTTTATTTGATATGGAACTTTTCTGTAAGTACACAAAGGTCATATATGAGTTATTATATTTTAGTCATATAATAATGTCATATTATATACAACATTGTATTCAAATGCCAAATGAGCAACCAGTCCTGCAACATTCCTGTCCAATGCCAAATAAGAGACACCCTAGAAACCCAAGGCCAAGTCCCGGTTGAACCCTAGAGCAAAGCAATCATCAGAAGAGTTCGGGTGATAAAATCCATCATGTTTTACGATGTTTGACTGTTGTCAAAGTATTGAGAAGATTTGTTGCCTTGGGCATAGAGGAAATAAGATATTGCAGTATTTACGATGATATGTAATCGATTGTCCTAAAACATGAGTAAAAATAATAATGGAAATAATGGTGGGCATTTATATACTGCCTATCCTGCTTTTGCTATAAGCGGTTTACAATCTACCATATGTACAATAATGTCATAATCTAATTCATACAGGTATCCGCATATCTGCCAAGGAAATATAAAATGAGAAAATGACAGAAGGCAAATGAAAAACAGGGTGTCTACGGATATTCTACCCAATTTTCAGGCATAGGGTTTCTACATTGTGAGTTATAATATTTGCTAGAAAAGCAACTGGCTTCATACATACCTGGCTTCAGATGGAAATCCGCGTTTGAGCGCGAGCATGAGGCAGCCACAGACCATGCCGAAAGTGGCCCGTCGGTTGCCTTTGTGTGACGTGAAAACGAGGGCGGGGAGGTCCTTGCTGTCTCGGTCGAAATACGTCGGGATATACTGTTAGAAAATCAAGGTTGGGCTTGAAATTTAGAATTATGATTACATAATGATTGTATAGTATAAACTTAAGAAAATCGTAACTTGAAAACAAATGTGATCTATGGATTTAATTAGGCTACGGGAAAGAGGTTGCCATTTGCTTGTTTGTGATCATCACAAGACAGACGACATCGACAACTTGTATATAATGTGTCGATCATATTGATAATGTTTTAACTTTAAATCTTTTAATGAAGCAGCATCTTTCACTTACCCTAAATATGTCGACAAATGCGTCGATGTCGAGTTCGCGTGGTGCTCCCTGTTGCGGCAACGGTAAACGCAGATATCTGCAACCACAATGACACAATTGTCAAATGAAAAAATAAAAAGAAAAAGATAAGTTTGTTCTGAATTTTTAATAAACAGCACTATCTAAAGGATTCTTCAATTCGTTGCAAACGAAATTTCATGAAATGTAAATCTATTTTTAACACAATTTTTCCTGATTCTTGAAAGAGCTCTCGAAAAAAATAAACTGAACAACTCTGTGGTCTTTTCACTTTTCCCGCCCATCCCTTCACAAACCGCCACCATTCTCAGATTCTGATCCAATAAGAAATGCTTAGCGCGACGCAACCCTACCTTATTCCTGTATTATTGAACTCGAGGCGCCAGTACACCTCATCAGTAACACTCATATCATCCTCGTACGCCATGCGGTACATGTGTGGTTCTTCCTTAAGGTTGTCCACGTCCTGGTAGAAGTAGAAGTGGTTGTCGTCCCTAAAAGGTGGAAGAAACATACATAGGATTCTATTATTGTTTGAGCAATTGGGGCTTGACTCACGGGGTATTGACCCCCCATCGTTTGAGCTATTCTTTTAGCGTTACTATAACATCATTCGAGAGGACATGAAAGAGGAGCAATAGGTTATTTTCTATGATCAAACACATATTTCAAATGAAGGAAATAGCATTTTCAAGAAATACCCCGGTGCGGCTTGGGGCCAATGGCGCGAACTGAGTCTAAATAGTCTGAATAGTTAATATACGGTATAATAATACATTGCTTTAATAAAATGCAAAATAATACTTTAATTTCTTCTTCTTTAGAAAGATATAAACAATCTACTCTATGAGGATTTGGCTATAGTTCAAACTGGAAAGTGCAAAATTATTTTCTGAATTTTGTCGTTCGACAATCCATACTTTTGAACCTAGTTCATCAGAAGATTTGCATAATCAGGTCATGCCACTCAGCACAGGATACAGAACAATATGATAACCAACATGCTCATTTCCCGGTCCAAAACATATCTCCATTAATCTTCCCTTTGACATATACAAGTTGCATGTGCGTGCCAGCAGTGGTAAACCTAATCCAGCGATTATTTTACTCAGGTACAATCGTCACAGGTGCATGTTGCTGTGCAGTGAGCAGTAAGTAAAAGCTACTTCGCCCTCCTTTTTAGCATCATCGTCGGGCCACAACAAGTCGTTTGCAATCAAAGGGTGTACCATAAATTGGCTTTCGGCCCCAAGTGGCGTTGTCACGACAACGAGCGAGATTCGGCATGGTGATGCCACTTATGTTGGGCAAGGCGTTGTGTATGCAGAGGAATTACTTTGGTAGACTCGTTTGAGGACAAGATATCCTTCTTTGGTCTTGTTTCTTAAGGAGGGGATATCAGATAACGTCAAGTTGCGTCAGGTATGATTCCATAAATAGAAAGTTCTTGAAACTCAAAACTTAAATGACGTATGATTGAACCAAGGTTAGTTTTTGTCTGAGTCATAGAACTGATCTGTTGTCTAAAATGTGTTTTGTATTGCCATTGGAAGGTAAACAAATTATAGATCAATTCTAACGATAATCAGTATTGATGTTTATTCTATGAGTCATATGACTTAAGTGACATGCTCTTAAGAAAAATGTATAACTAAACTTCTAGTGAGAAAATCACTTTCTCAATTTAAAAACCTAATAACGTGAACTTTTTCCTCAATAAAATGAGGGTAACCTAAAAATGTTGATAGAAAAGTCGTTTTAGCAGAGGGTACACTATAAAAAGCAGATGCGATTATTCATTAACCCCCAGTTTCATCAAGATAAAATGTTCACTAATAGATGTTTACAAGTTATTCGAAAATGTTATAATCACCTGAAGGACGCGAGATCGATGCACTCTTTGCGGATTCGAACCTCGAGCTCTGTGACTGCATCCACATGAAGTTCGTGGTTCATGACGCACTCGTTAAGGTTGTCGGGGTGACGCGGACTGAATGGAACGTAATCGTAGCCCTCTTTGACGAACACAACGGGCTCTTCGCGGATGTTAAGTAATAGGATGTCCTGCAAATTGGAGTTTATTAGGCATTTGCCTCAACATTTTAATGCTCAATACCTGGTAAGTTCTGTTTTCGGAATGTTAAAACATATTTTAATATAGCAGAAAAAAAATCCGGCATGAATCCCTGCATCTAAATCATATACTTTTTACCATTTTGTTATACCCATGACTTTTTCCGGTCCGAATATTTTCCGTGAATAGACGTGCATTAACAAATTCATGAAAACGAAACCAAATCAAAGCCATGTTTCATATCGACATCGGACGCATGAACATGTTCGGTCCGCAAGTTTTTCTGCGAACGCACCCTAAGTGCCCGAGCAAACGCAATTAAACGAAAACATATCAAAGCGATGTTTCATGTCGACATTATGATCTTCTTGGAAATAAGGGAATAGTATACATACCGAGAAATGGCCCTTGCCTGATATTTAAATGGTGTATGAATTGCCTAAATATAGATATAATTTAGGTTCTTCTTTGAATGTGAAATCATATGGATACAGTTTGAACTCACCTTGAAACCATCCTGTTGGAGCTTAGCTACAAAAGACGCCAGCCCGTCATTGGTTGGCTGACCCATGCCATACACGGGATAAGAGCCCTTGCAGCGCCGTAGATTCGGGATGCTGTATTTGGCTAAAGTACCAAGGGAGTCCATTGAGGGGGTAACGTCTTTTACCAGGAAGTAGCGGTTCTGTGCATAAAAAACATGGGTGTAATTTAATGTAAAAATGTTAAAAAAAGGTTACACATTTCAAACCAAGCTTTATGATTTAAATGTTTTTTTTTGTAGTTTCCAATATATTAATAAAAAACATAATGATTCATAAATATGAATAAATCAAAATAGTATTATAGGAACACAATCATTCACATAAATGTCTTTTCCTCCGATATCGTATCTCTCGTCTTGCCTATGCTTTGTTAGAAATAGATCAAGTTGTTTGATTTCACCTGGAATTATTGGAAAACCAATTATCGAACTGATAAAGTATTCAGTAGAGCATTCATTAGAACTCTAGAATGTGTAAAGTTTAAGATGAAGAATTACCAGGACAAGAGCATGCTCCGGTAGATCATCCCTCACGCGCCCATACACAATGGGCTCCTTGAAATCGGTGTGATGCTGGAACTCCTCGCGGAAACTCTTGATCACCACGGGCGCCACTTTGTTGCAGCGCACCACCGTCTGGCCCGTCGCTGTCGTGTCCGTGCGCCGCGACATTTCTAGTTATTACAAAATGCGATAATTAGTCATTAATAAACATAAACATGCAAAGCAGGGACCTGTCGTGTCCGTGCGCCGCAACATTTCTACAGGGATGAATGAAACATATTTTGATATAAATTTTGGTGTTATTAGATATTAGGGAATGTTAATTGGAGATTCGTTTTTTTGAAATCGCTTCCTGAAAGCACCCTGAAGCAATACTCATTAAAACTGCTTTTGCGACGAATGATGTTGAGATTATGTTTCCCTTTATATCGTGTAAATAGTAAATTTGGCAAATATGTTTATTTAGAAATGGAGTGTGTTGATATGAAAAACATGAATATTGACATATGTGAAATATAATGTTTTATATTTTCAAAAAATATGTTATTGATTCTTTTTTTTTCATAAACTCTCCTTACGGAGTGAATAACAAAAAATGCACTTGGAACTACTATACTTGCTTGTGTCTTGCTTAAACAAGCTCTTGTTAGGCACAAACAGGAAAAACATATATTCAAATTATCGCTATACTAATATTGCTAATGAAACCATGCACTTAATGAGCATATGTAAGGTAAGAGTGTACATTTTCATTAGCAAAAACTGAAAAACGTTGCTAATTGAAAGGCGGAAAAATCATGCCATGTGTTTTATCAACAATACCTGGTTCTAGCATCTATATGATCTAGAACATACTCACTCGTGTTGTTTTGTTGTTTATATATATGTCTTAATCAAAAAGAGCGCAAGCAGAAAGATGCAAGAGGTAATATGGTAATAAGGATGATAATCAGGATAATTAAAGCCTAATAAGGTCGAAATTGGAACTATTTGGACTACTGTCAAATCAAGGGTGTTAGATGCAGCCATAGAGGAAGCCATACCTTGGTGTTTCATGTGACACCCATATGCGTCACTTCCGGATTTTATTTGTCAACATACTGAAGGCATATCGAAGGGCTTTAAGCCAAGAGATATCATCACATTTATAAGAACGCGACATAGATCATAATCCATAAACCTGTTGATAAGTTTTTGAGTCACCTTTTTATTTGATTTTTTACTTTTGTTGAATTTTAGATATGTGTATGTAGTAATTTATTTTATGCAATTCATGTAGCATAAGGCCTCGGTTACACAGAGCAAAAAGAAGCTAGCCTAAAAAGGTGATTTTCATTCGCAACGTTTCAATGATAACCTTAACGTCTGCATTACGTATTGCGTGTAATCTTTATGTTCAGAATAATCACGACGTCGCAATCATGGTCAAAGTTTAATTATGCAACGGTTGCTTTTCAAAACGACATTATAGACAAAACCATATCTGAAAAATATTCTCTCTTTTTGGTTAGGCATCGGTGACTTAGTCAACATATCAGGCGCGGATTTGCACAATATAAGGGTTTCTGCGTTTATATATTAATTTATGTGCCCCTTTATGAACGTTCTTGATCCACCTATGTATTATCAGTCACTAATACTGGATCGTTCACACACAACGCTGGGAAAACGTTAATGTGTGGATGACGTTTCACATTATCTCTTCTAGGGTTTTAGATCGAGCGGACACAAATCAAGTGTACGTTATATAAAATACTAATATATATTTTCATTCATGGAATTTCTATACATTTTAGCACTCTACTGCGCGGCTTTGATTATCCGATCACATGATCTAATAACCTATCAAAGCGAGGTTATGATACGTTCCTTAAAATTCGTTGTTATAAAAAATGTCTAAATACATATTTGTTATGTTTCACAATGAATACTACAACGTTTATACATGCTTTACATGTAAGACTAGATTTCTACCTGGAGAAATAATATGCAAGTTCTAGGAAAGCTAATAACCCGAGCTTCGCACAACTAGTGTTATTTTACACTGCGCATCCACTCTATTTGATATTATGAGATGGGTATTATAGCGTTCTTTGTTTTCGGCTGATGATGGGAAATACAAATATAATTGACTTATTTACCAAATTCTATATAAATATGTTTCTAAAAAGATAACTCGTTAAAAAAATAGCATTATTCAATATATTTATAACGTTTTTCACGAACGAGAATGAAACGAAAGTTCATGAAATAGTCTCTATAACCTCCCCTTCAAGAATCGACTCTTTAATTTGTGTCGATACCATTTGTGTAAGATTCATTCTTTGCTTATATTAAGCATATATCACTCATCTAAGAGAAAAGGCATAAGCACTTTTTGAATCATACAAATGTTTACCCAACTTTATATATGTTCAACTCTATTATGCTACACACGTTTAGTATATATTGTATGCTAGATTAAGTAAGAGAAATTATGAATATAACTATATGTGTGATATATTCCTTTGTGTTGATCCATGCTTCCCCACTTACATTAGCAGTTTTGATGTCCTGTCGCAAACAACTACTGTTAGTTCAAAACAAACACTTTTCTACGTCGCATTGTTTCTTGGAGAAACAAGTCAGACGAGTCATTAAATAGACAAATGCTAATCGAAGCCGGATAAAAACTATAAGACTGAAGGATCCATCGATACGTATCGATCATAAAGTATACTTTATGATTGTCCAATCGCTGTTCAAATTGCAACTTCGTTACCACTCTGTCGTTCTTTGCAAAATGACGAAAGAGTGAAAAGGACACGGCGCCCCCCCCCCCCCCCC
>LQRL01186152.1:14310-28035 GCA_001703475.1 Hydroides elegans
ACCTGCTCCAGGATATTCTCGAAGCTGTAGAGGCGCACGAATCCGCGTTGGTGCATGACGATGAGCAAACCCTGAGTGATCATCGAATCCGCAATGTCACGACCGAATACCTGAAATAAAAGGTTCGTTTCAATAATACACTGAAAGCAAAGTCTATCATCTGATGGAAAGGCATGATTCTATAGATATATAGATATACGAAAACGTTTGATCAAATACAGAAAAAAAATTGTTTTAGGGCTCGCTCTGCTTTTCCTCTGCAATGATTATCAGTTATCTTATCGACCATAGTAATATAAAGATGCAAAGTGGCATAAAGTAGAGATGCTGTCGAAAATCGGATAATTTGAACTCTGTCAAATTTGCGAATAATTTCAATTTACTTTTTTGGTGACTTCCATCATGGCAACGAATGCAAGCGGAAAGACGGAGAAAACGGCAAGGACCATGAGAACGCCCGGCAGCACACCCGCCTATGGGTGAAACAAATTCGATTGCAATTATATTATAAAGAGCACAACCATCGATATTTTAATAAATCAATCTGAATTTATAGCCATAACTTATCTATCAGAATTTATTTCATTATTTAAAGTGAAAGTTAGTGACTATATAGTAAATAAATGAATTAGTCATTTGATGATATGAATATAAACTATGCATGTTAAATAAAGATATGCTTTAGATACCCTTACAAGTTACATACATTTGTTCATGAATTTATTCCCCGGAATCTCAGAATATGAAATACATACCTGACTGGCAAGGGCTGACATTTTCTCGTGGATGGATTTGACAACGAAGCTACTGCCATCTTCATTCCAACCGATGTATCTGAATAAAAAAAACATGGAGAAAATGGACTTAAAGCCTCTAATATAACCGTGCATTTGCTCATTTGTATTAAAGTTTTCAAATATTTTATATAATATATTATTGTTCAGTGGCTCGCGCATTAAAGCAATTTGCAACTACACGTATGACATCACTATGAAAAAGACTATTAAAAATAAAGGAAGACGTAATGCTGCTCATCTCTGTAATTGTATTACGACTACGCGGTCATAGATGATATTGTTTGTAATGATAGCTCTCAGTGTCTAATTAAACATTGGATCCTCGATTTATAATTCATTTGGTGCAGCTGTTAAACGGTGCGTCGATGGGTGCGCTCAGATATTTAATTGCCAATGTGTGTATCTTAGCGGTCGACCTTCGTTTTTGGCGAGCGCGATCTAAGTTTTTTTTGTGAATATCGCGTGTAAATGACTTTCATTTTTCTTTTAAGGTACACACCTGTATCGATTATATGCAAACAAATAAATAAACTAAATCAGAAAATTGACTACTTTTCAAGTAGGAGCTATCTGAACATTAAAATATGTAAAGTTTAATGCAAAGGCCGACAGTGTGAGCTTTATTTTAAAAGATTGCGATATCAATGAATAGCCCACTTAGAGATTTCCCTGAATTTGGCACATCGGCGCACCTACTCTGGAAAAAATAGTCAGCCGAGAGGATAATCATTACGACGATTCGTCAAATCAATACAATTTTTTGCGTAGATGTAAAAATTGAAGTTTCCATCAGAGAGTAAAAATTCTGAATTATATTTAGCTTTCTTTTGAACCTTTTGCTAATTTTTCATCGATCCTTGACCTTAAAAATATTCTTTTCGTCGGTATCATAGTGGAATAAGTATGGGTGTAACTGTATGTTGTGATAAAGATTTAGTTTTGATGATTGGCATACCTTACGATTATTTCTGTACTAATTCTTGAAGGCGTGTCCTTATCTTAAACGGGTACTTTACGTGAAAAAATAAAACGGCGGTTTTTATTATATGCTGCCTCTTTATTTAGAAAAATATAGAAATAAGTTCTGCAACTGCAAATTCTTATAGAGATTGCTTAGCCACACGAGAACATGTAATGCCCTTTAATCAACACAATATATTTGATAAATACACAGTCATAAATTTTTATGAAGTTTTTTTCATTATATCTAAATATAGAAATGACGAGTTGTCGTGCTAATGTTCATCTAAATATATCAGTTTTATCATTGAAATGAATGCTGGTAATAAACATATATCAAATACTCAACATAACAATCACGCATTAAGCTAGCAGAGTAAGTTTACATTGAAAGTAGCACAAATACAAATACATATACATGTAATGACATATTTACAATTTATTAACATGAATTTGTTATAAAAAAATAAATAACAATTATAAAATTTCCTATAAAAATATTTGGAATCCTACGATGTAAACGAATCGCGTTCGCCAATTCATATTTACACTTGCTAAAACTAAATGTAGTTATCTAACTGTCAAACCTGTTATTTTTAACTGTCCAAACGGTCACAATATATCAAAACAATATTTACATACACTATGTAAAAACAGTCTTATTCATACGAATTATTAAACAATATACTCAATTTGTGCGCAATGTAAAAACCATATAAAAAGTGCCATCCTTTATAAAGGCTATGTTTTCAAAAATATACATGCGTAAAGCATATAAGGAAATATATTTTATGAAATAAATATAGGATTATACAACTTAAAAGTTAATGTCTTATTCAAGCGAATTACTTTATCAGGTAACGGAAATCAAATACAAGGTAGTCGATAGGCTTAATATAGAACACTGAGACAATCAAAATAATACCTAACCAAATCGTTAAATCACTTCCTTTACAAAAATTGTACTAAAAAGTTTCCTTTTTCTGTTATCGAATGCTTAGTCAAAATGTAAACAGGAAATATTTATACATGTATAAGCATGCTGTCCTTAAGAAACATGATAAATCGAAATTTACATTCATAACTATGTCGTAAATAAATATTCAATGTTCCTCACATGATTAAATTTAAAATATACATATTTGATGCTTAATATCAATCTTAGCAAGCTAAAATTAAATAAACAGATTTTACTTATTAAATTTGACTAACTGATTTATACTATTTTTGTCATATACAGAATTCAAGTGAAGCAAGAATTTTCCTAAAGATAACACATTTTTATTAAACTCAAAACTAAACACCTGCATTCTAAAATGTTTTGTTTAAAGATTATAACAGTGTTGTACAAAATGCAAATGCAACCTGGCACACGGTGACAATTAAAGTATACATGAAATGAAACCAAAATTATGATAATGATAAAAAAATATATTTTTGTGAAAAAAAATAAAAATGTTTATGAATATATAAACATTATATTATATAATGAATTTCCTTAACATTGACTTAAACATAGTAAATAACAAAAGTAGATAACTGATAAATAAATGCCTCTAATTTTAAATTCCAGAGCACCAAGGAACACCCATTTTTTTCTATCGCCATTCGATTTTATTTAATGTGTTATTAATTTTCCCGAATAATCACCGAACCTGTTTCCTGCATTGTAACAGCATCCCTAAAAACGAGTTCCAATTTTCCAACCCACCTTAACGATCACCGTTATCAAATTTAAACGTATTTCAATATAAAAGTGTCTTCCCACAAAATGGTTACAGAGCAATCTCATTCTCATTTGCGACTCAAAAATCAGGTCGTGTGCAGACTCGGTGGGCCTTTTACCACGGTCTCACCAAAACGAGGCTGGTAGTCATTGACGGTCAAGGTTGACTTGGTCACTTCCGGTTGCGTCACGAACACGTGGTCTTTCCTAATGGCGGTCGTATCACTATAACCCGTGGAAGCTTTATAGGTCTGCGAGTTTGTTCTATTATGCTGGTCATCATACGAGTGAGAGAGGGTACCCCTTGTGTACTCAGTACTCGCGTCGTGCTTCAGTACTGATTGAGAGAGGGTGTCAGTACCGGCCGAGTTCAGTACTGGTTGGAGCTCTAAACTGGTTTCCTCTGATGACGACACATACGTCAGAGGGTTGATGCTTTCGTGGTCGATGTTTCTTTTTGCGCCGCCACGGGCGCGTCGACACCACGCGCGCCTAAAGTAATAAACGGAAAAGATAGCGAGGAATAGAATGTAAACGGTGGCGAGAATAAGTAGGAAAACCAATGCTACGATCGTTCCGGTAGTGTAGCTGGTTTCTTCGTTTTTTTGTGTGTCGTCGTTTGGATTGATTTGACTACTTCGGTTATTGGGTGAGCCCCCGTTGCTGTTTTCAGTGGTTTCACAAGGCATTGTAATACTCGATTCCGTTGTCAGCGAAACACCATTGGGTACCGTACACGCGAACCCTCCACGATTATCCGACACGCAATTTGGGTGCGTCACGTTCAGTGCACACGGGGCCTTGTCTCTATCGCATCCATCCACTACTTCACAAACGAACCGATGCTTCGACAGTGCATTATCATTTTTCCAGCTTTCCCTTTCGAAATTGCTGCTGTACACCAACGTGGGAAAGTACACATAATCGTCATCGTTTCCGCGTTTGTCACGTGACATATCTGGATAGCCTTCGGCCCAGTTTTCAAAATCGACCGGTCCCTCACCACCCCACAGCCAGTTCAACTTATTGTGGTTCTTCATGTATTGGCTACGGAGGCCTATCCAGTAATCATCATTTTCACCCGAAAATTGTCCTAAAGCATCGCGCAAAAAACGGTTTTCGCGGCCAGACTCGATATACACGAGATGTCCCTGTAGGAACTCACATATAGATTCGGCTGTATCGTAATTCTTCCGCTTTATCGAAAAGAAATAATGATGTGTCTTGCCGTCGCTGTCTTTCGTTGCGTCACGTGTTATCCAATGGCCGACGTTTTCTGCTTTCGCAAGACTGATCAGAATGAAAGTGAAAGCCAATAGGAGGCATTGTTTGGTGCTGGTAAACTGAAAACTAGATGTGACAATGTGGTTATGCATGTTTGCATACATTTTATGCGATAATGCTAAAACATGAGCCCTTTTGCGTGATATTCTTTTTGAGGAATATGTTATTTTTATATACTTAATGTCTTTTTTCATGGATCACTGAACATGTCTCTTTCCTGATTTCTTGATTTAATGTTGTAAATCCAATTGATCATTTGATTGTTAAAGCATTATTTTTGCATAGAACTGTTAAAGTTTATATCTAGATTATGAAATTCCTTCATTCATCACAGTTCACGATTGGTTAATATCAACAATTATCAGCCCCACGTCCGTTTTTAATCAGTAACATTTGTTTCCTTATAGAATTCTGATCTACTTCAAATCCCCCTTACTATATGACACCATTATCAATAAATTAAGTAACAAAGTTCATAACTCTAAATAACAACATTTCCTTATAAACATAACTGCAAATGTCCTTCAAATTGCCTATTTTATTGTCTGAGGATTACAAGTGCCGCTTTCACTATTTATAGCACTTCCAAAACCTAAATACACGACATTTAGTGGAACGCTTTCCCTTTTAAACAAACATACACACCATATTGATGATATAAGGGAGTTTTTGAGTTGAAATTTCTAAAGCTCACTCTTTCGATACTCCTACTGTATGGGAGATAACCGAAACATATCTATAATTTGATTAATTGTTTATTGTCAACATGCTTTTGTATGTCAGTGCTGAGAATTATTTTGTCAATTTTGATAAATATAGTAATACTATGCTTGTTTTTTTTTTACATTTGTAAAAACCTAATGTGGAAATGATAAATGGATTTAAATGCAAAATTTGAATTTATTAATGAAAATAAATAATACTTCACAAATATATGTGAGCTACACAAATAAATCAACAAACGTGCATTTACATGCTACATCATTTTTCATAGATTTGTTTATTTGAGATTAACCTGGCAAATGGTGATTAAAATTCTAAGACTTGCATATGTCTAAAAGATATGACTCAGATCAGGCCTGGTATTTCCACAAATTTGAAATGGCTGCAATATTTTCCTTATCGTATGCAAAGGGTGAAAAGAAGCTATTTAAGCAAAACATTTGAAAAGACATAGATGACATTCCTGGTAACTAAGTGCCATAAAAAAAAACTCTATGCGCTCTGCCAACCGAAGAAATCCCTAAACTTCCTACGATTCAAAGGCTTCATAATTTGCATTGTATTGAAAGGGAACCTTTATGCATTAAATCATTAATAGGTTACATTGCTTTATATTATTTTTAAAACAATGGATCATAATTAAGAAACTTCAAACATGGGAGTGTTTTTTCAATAAAATAATTACGTGTAGCATACTGGAAGCTATGTTTATACCTTCACTATAACAGTATCATTGCACATTCAAACCATAAAGAATATGTTATAAATCTTGATTAAAACTTCTTTTAAATAGAAAAGCTTTCTAGATTATCAGAACTAACGAAAACAGTTTCGGGAATACCTAGATTTAATTGAGTCATATCTAATAGACTCATGCAAGTGAATTTAAGTCTGACAGAAAAAGCAAGAGCCAATATTAGTCAACACATATATCGGTATTGTATACACATGCTGAAGAACATGTCACACCAATTGAAGTAAAATGAAGTAAAATTGAAATCAAAAATTATGATCACCAATTTTTCTCAAGATTTTCCCCGAAAAATATGCCAATCACATTGACATTATACATGTCCCCAAATTAAAATTATGTCGTCACAAAAAATATTTTATCATAAAGAAATTACAAATTACAACATTCAAATGCAACTATATATACATTTCATGGCGTAAATAACATGGAAACGGAAAATGAAACATCATATACATGTATCTGGAAACTCTTCTTTTCTAAATTTAGTCGCATTATTTTTGGGTAAATTGTCAACTAAGTTCAGGCATTTCAGTTATGATCACCAATTTTTCTCAAGATTTTCCCCGAAAAATATGCCAATCACATTGACATTATACATGTCCCCAAATTAAAATTATGTCGTCACAAAAAATATTTTATCATAAAGAAATTACAAATTACAACATTCAAATGCAACTATATATACATTTCATGGCGTAAATAACATGGAAACGGAAAATGAAACATCATATACATGTATCTGGAAACTCTTCTTTTCTAAATTTAGTCGCATTATTTTTGGGTAAATTGTCAACTAAGTTCAGGCATTTCAGTGCAGAAATAAACCAAACCAATACAAAATAAATAAACTAAAGCTACCCTAACATGAACGTATTTTACATGCAAACGTATATCAATGTCAGTAAAAATGTAAATGTACTTCATATATAAAAATCTAAAATAAATAAAAAATAAAAACAACAACAATGAAATGTCAAAACTGTCTCTATGACAACTTGGCAAAAAGACAAATGTGGGAAAATAATGTTCTACCGGTACATGTGCTATATTGAGAACGGTGAAAATTCCCAAAACTTCTTTTAGGGAAATGACCTACTTATGGTAAAATACAAATAGAGGGAAGAGTTTCGAAAAAACCTAATGTATGCATTCTCAGCAAAAAAAGAGTTTTAAAAATCAAAAATATCTCACAAAATTTACGTATTTTATAATATACATGCATATGATGTTTGTCTCAAATACTTGAATACTTGTATTACTATAAACACCATCTTTGTCGACTCAAATTGGGTTCAAGCCATAATAAAATCAAGAATGCAATGAAATCTCCATCTAGTGACTAGATGGAGATTAGTCCATATAATATGGAAACAAAAATGCAACAGTAATTCAAATTACCTGAATTTGTGTCGCTGAGAGATGTATATTTGTTGCAAAAGCTGACCAGTGTCAAGGTCGAATCTTTGCAAATAATTATTGGCGGTCACAGCTATTTTGCAAGGTCGGTAGCCTTTGTGCTCCAAAGGAAGATGGGACTGGAAACCATGAAAGAAAAATATATGGAGGGCATATAAGTGTGTGGGAATTCTGTGATGATTAAATTTCTAAAATATGTTCTTGATGATATAGGTGTTAAACTACAGACATATCCTGAAAAGGTCAATGTTTGCTTAATTGCATATACTAATTGCATGTTTAGATTTGCATTTAATTGACAAAATATATTATGTGGTGTATATAAACATGACGGGAAATCGCACGAGCACAAGTGCATTCCATGTGTAATCAACCATACGTTATTTTTCAGAACTTTGTGACGACATAAACAAGTTGATATGCGATGCATAGCCTAATGGAAGAAAGCTCATTCAAAACAAACCCTATTAGATAATCAAGAATTATGTTTTTTAATCACCCGGGATCTAATCATATCAAATTAGAAAATAAATTTGTTAATGACGACATTCAGAACCTATAAGATCATACATGTATATCAAAACAACTGCACATGTTACTTAATAGTACATTTTCACAGAAAGTGAAACCTGTTTAAAATCGAGGCACCAGATATGTTTACTCATTTTGCTAATAATTATGCTATAATTTACTGTCCTACATGTAAATCTATAGGCCGAAATCCCCGATACTTTCTCTCTCAACACCTACACGGTTATCATAAATCTTAAAATGTCGCAACCTACACTATTCAAAATATATATATTTGTGTAATCGCACCATTCATAATTCTACAGATTTCACCATGTAGACCAGGAGTTAAATGCCTATTTCTAAAGGAAAACCAAAAGACCATATATTTTTGATATTTTTGTATTCAATTATAACTATGATTATCTGTTTTATAAAATAACCTCTCGCATGTTCCATTTACTGTCTTTTTTAAAATGTAATATCAAACGCAACTCATCTCATCTCTGAAAGGTACAAAGATACAAATCACCACAGTGATCCAAACATCGTATGGTTAGATTCAACAAATCCCTTTCTCCTTCTTTGTGTAAGTTCAAAACAACTTATCGATTGATTGTTTCCATAAATTTCATTTTCTTCTTTCAATAAAAGAAACAATGACTTCAATATTTTAAGGCAAAGTGATACGTTAAAATAATTTAAATCTCAACTAATGCCGGAATAAAATGTTATAGCAAACGGAAACCTGGTCTAGACTTCGCCTGAGAAAATTTTGAGCCGAAGTCTGTACCAGGTTTCCGTTTGCTAAAAGTTTTTTTTTTTTTTTCGTGTTAAGACTTAGGCTGTGAAATTGTCCCAGGTTTGTGTTTGGGCGTTCATATGATCTTTAAAATATGTAACTTTTGTGTTCTATAGTATGATGGTATTGTCAGTTTTGTACTGTCATCGGCTAACATAATGCATAGAAATTAGAAATTAAAACTACAAACCAATTGAAACGAGGCGAAGATACAATCCTCGATTTTCTCTGAGGTGCGACAGGCGGGCAGATGATAAGCGAGAGTTGGAGTTCGACGTGGTCCACATCTATACAATATGTATTTAAGTTATTATAATTTGCTTGATAAGTTTTGATCTGCTAATCTAATTGAAACCTATACTATAGTTTATGATTATTACTCTTTAGTAGAAATTCAGTTTAAAAAATCATTCATGTTTCTAAGTGCATGAAGTTAACATGATCTGAATGTTCGATATGATGAAAGATTAAAACTCAGATGTAACAGAGTGAAATACAAATGACGGTTGACCTTGTGTCATCGTCGATCTTAAGTAAAGGAGTTCTTAGATTAAACCGTATGAGATGTTGATAAAATATCCAGTTGATAGACCCATTTTTATTATTCTATTTTATTTTATTATCCATTTTTATATTTTTTATTAGGAAAAAAACACTTACATGTGAACGCATTTCTTGTAATTTGCAAAGTAAACTTTTCCGCTACAAAATGAAAATAAAGTAAAAGCATGTGTATAATACGTTTAAGAGATAACTGCGTCTCTAATCACATTTCAGATTTGATGAAAAAAAAATCTGTACATAAATCTTACTAATGATGGTAACTATAATACTAATTCATTTTCTAGATTATACTTATTATCAATATAAATGTTTATAAACAGTTACTTTCTTTGAAACTGAATAATCTTACTCTTCATATGAAATTGACTGCATGGAAGACTGTGACCAAGATTTCTCATATTTTGCAGAATCCTGAAAAAACACATAAAAATAGTAAAAACAAATGTATCATTTCGCACTTTTTAAAAAGTATCAAACTATATAAATCGCGATTGTTTTTAGTTATACCGGGATTAATCAGAATCAAAGCAAGCGTTGGCATGGGTGAAATTTGTGAGTGGTGTCCGTTTTACTGTCTCAAACATGTTTACAAATGTGTCTTATATGTGTCCTGTGACCAGTGGCCATTGCCCCCCTGATTTTTCAAATGGCCCCCGAATTTTCGAACTCCTACATATAAATATATATAATCGGGCTCCCTAGTTTTGGTTTGGGCTCCGGGTTTCAAAGAGCGGGGGTTCAAAGGGCTTCCGTGAAAAACGCATTGGTCGTTGAAAGCAATCGTACGTTTTGTCTTTTCTCGGATGATTATTACATAGTTAAACCTGACCAAGCTCTTACAGTGGCTAAGTAGTACTAAGTAAACCAATTACCAGACTTCGGCATAAATGATTATAATCAGTGATTATTAATTAATGATTAGCAGGCCCTATGTATTCCGAAGGGCACATTTTGTCAAAAATTATACCTTATTTCGGTATTTTTTTATATAATGTTTAACTATTTTTAAGTATAATGACACATACTATATGTCTAGTGCTCCTTTGCTTTGTTCTTAGTAGTAGCAATTTTCTCGCATCAACAGTAAATTGATTACCGGTACGCTTTCGATCCATATTCGATAGCCCATCAGGGAATAAATATTTTTTATTAAGTATGGTTCAAAACGCGTTCGAGCCTTCGGCGCTCGTTATCAATATTAATTATTTCGCAAACTCAGTTGACAGGCAATTTAAAGTTATGTTTATATTATGGATATACACTCTGTCCTTCTACTGAGCGCACTGGTGTAATAATTCCGGGCGCAGTGCTTAAGATGTATTGCGCCTGAAATTCTAGAGTGTCATAAGCATCCCTATCATTCACCGTTCAACTATGCCCACTTGCACGGCTGCGACCTACAATTTAAGTTAAGGTACAGCCCTGACACTCTAAGGTGCCTCCCCCGCTGTGATTCATATTATGTTGCAAAAATACATCCCTAAGAATCAAGACACTTACGTTCCGTTTGTTGTGCGTTATTGTTACATGTCTGTGTGATAATGACACTGGGCATTATACGATTTTAACGTTTTTTTTACAAAGTTAGGAATGACCTAATATGTATACTATTTCCCGTTGATGTTCAGCTTCCCTATCAAGGCCTATGTGAACAATTTGAAATATCAGCATATTCAGTGTCAGTCTCTCCATGCCGAAACAACAAAAACGGCTTCTTCCATCGTACTGTTAATTAGGCTATGCAACGCCTTATCAACGTCCTGTCATTCCGCCATGTCAATAGCCATATTTAATGATTAATGTCAATCTTGGCTGCAACCTAAGAGGTGTGGCCGCGTCAACGGTGTCTTCCGACCACTATAGCCGTTGAGAAATATATGGAGAATACGGAGTTGTATAGTATTCAACTTGAGTTTTGCTGATTCTTTTTTTCATATCACTGAAAGTGCTGCCTGACAATCAAAGTCCAGTATGGCTAAAACCTTTCGGATTCAACGAATGAAGAATGAAGGATGTAAAAAATCTCGTCCAATCACACTCATTAAATCCCCATTTGTCTTGGGGATGAAACTATGGCTTGACGTGGGAAGGTCTGGAAGAATATGCCCGGACTTAAGGGTTACGGCTCATATTGCAACGAGTTCACATTGTGACAATCCCTGCATTCGCTGAATCACATCAAACATCGTTCATGTCATGGGCGATAATGCAATAAAATATTTATTCACTCACCTCCGTCACCAGTCTTCGTATTAAAGGTAAATTATTTCGATAAGTGTGAACTCCTTGATATTCTCTAGATGATATGATATTATATACGTTGTGGTTAGTGCTAAATGATGTAAGTTTAATTTTCATTTCGGTTTGTTTACTTTTCAAGTAAGAATATACAGTTGAAATATGTGACAGCACCCGAAGGACTGAGCAATAATGTCCAGGAGTTGTCGATTAGATGCTGTCAACGGGCATCGCTCTCCCATGCAGTGGTTGGGTTTGCTCTCATTAGTTAATGTATATATTAGGTGGGTATATGACGATTTCTCCCACCTATTCCCCCTGGAAAATTCACCTATAGGACGATTCCTCCTGCACAATTACCCCCGAAAGAATATTTTGATTGATTGATAGATTTTATTTGTGATTCGCCATAAAAATAGTACAATAATACAATAAAAACAAGAGTAAATACAATAAGGCTTTGTAAATATTAAACACTGTAATATACGCATAATGTGTATAGAAAACTAAATTATATAAGCAATAATATTAGAAGTATAAGTAATAACACTTGCGTATGGCGTGATCACAAAAACGATTGCGCCAGAAAGTCTGTATTAAACTGACTTATTTCCATGGCGGTCCTTGATAGAAAACACTAACACAAGCTTATAACGTTACACAAAAGAAAAACGTATATAATAAATGTAGGTAAAATTACTAATAATTGTTGACTAGTAAGTAAAATTATCACAATAAATTGACTGCTCTACACCTTGTCTAGTAGAAAATAAAATCCTTAGCTTCAATAGACAACATTTCGCTGAATAACAAGTTTTTTTTGCATTTACTTTAAAGACAGAATTATCACGTATTGTCTGAACTTCTATTGGCAGCTTATTCCAAAGTTTGGTACCATGACATATAAACGTTTTGCTACCTAGGGATTTGGCGTGGTTGACAACAAAAGCATGCTTGCTATTGCGCGTGTTATGCCCGTGTGTATTTTGAACCAAGGACGCGGTACACATATAACTAGGAGCAGTGCTATTGTAAATCTTGTGCATCATATTAAGGGCTAACAAGTTTACACTAGGTGCGACATTTAATGTATTAAGTTGAACGAAATGAAATGCATCAAGATGAGTTCTACAATCAAAACCGTAAATAAACCTGATCATTTTGTTTTGACAAATTTGAAGTTTGTTCTTAAGAACCTTTGGGGCACCAAAGTACCATGAACTACAGGCATAGTCGAAATACGGTTGAAGAAAGGCAGTACATACACGCTTTTTATCCTTAAAACCTAGGAAGGATCGCTTCCTGTACAGAAACTTAAAACCTGAGTTTACTTTCTTTGCTATTGCGGTACATGTAGCGTTACCAGATAAATCCTGTTCAAGAATACACCCTAGGTACTTTACAAATGAATTTGGTTTAATCTTTACACCTTTACATTCTATATCTAGTTGCTTGCCAGACTTGAGACGCCGCTTAGTACCAAAAATTATACTTTCGGTTATACCCAAATGAAATGATAACTTATTTTCTTCTAACCAAACACTTTATGACCCTATGTTGCATTGCAGGCGCGATTGTATTTCATTAACATCAGTACCCGAGACAACTAAAGCTGAATCATCAGCATAGAGATAAAGATCACAGTCTTAACTATTTTCCGTATCATTTATATAAATCAGAAAGAGTAGCGGACCTCATATGGAACCTTGTGGAACACTACAACTTTTTTGTTTTTATTGTATTTTTAGTATTTTTCATATATAAAGTACATATACATTCATACAGACATATACATATACATTACAAGACAAGAACGTGACACCACAAAAACGCTTCTAGTATAACATTAGCAAATGACAACTTTCATGGACTTACACAGAAAAACTATCTTAATAGTACTACTATTGTTCATTAATTGATAGATATTTGCAACTAGATTTCACAAGTGTCT
>LQRL01186155.1:0-14030 GCA_001703475.1 Hydroides elegans
AAGATGGTATAAGAAAGGGGGGTTTCGGGGTTGGGAATTCGGATGTTCGGGGGGGGGAGGGATGGACATATTTTTTTTTATTTTACTTTTTTTTTTTATTTTCAAAAGGGTTCGTTCAAGTCAAAAGGATGACATATCAGGAAGCAACCCTACGCCTGAAACCAATCTACAGGAACCTAGACCTGACCTACAGGAACATGGTCCTGACCTACATCAACCTGGACCTGATACGCAAGAACCCTCTAGGTAGCAAACATTATTATAAGGATAATAATTATTAATGTTTATAATAATTATAATGATAATACTATGATTTATAATTATATTAATATTTAAGTTCTTAATGGTAATAGTAAAATGATAATAATAATATAAATAACCATTATATAAATATAACAATTATGAGACGATAGAAAATATTAAGGGAACTATGATTTTGCTTGTTTTCCAGAGAGAAACAACGTCGCTCGGATGAAGAAAAAATTGCCTACAACAAAGAAAAATATCAACTCCTTCCTCCTTGTGCCGATTCCTGTCGTCAAAAATGTTCTACAAAAGTAACGTCAGAACAACATCAAACAATTTTCGGACATTTTTGGTCACTGAATTTTCGAGAGCGACGTTTTTGGTTGGATGCACACATAAGTATAAGTGACGTGAAAAGGAGAAAAAGTGACGAAAAAAATCCCCGAAGAAACCATTCATTGACATATCATCTACCAAATGCTGAGTCAAAACTAAGGGTCTGCAAACGAATGTTTATGGCTACCCTTGGTATGAAAAATGAAGGAATGATTGCGGAATTCGTGAGGTCCAAGGAATATGCAGATGAACCGAACAACTATGTCCAGGACAAAAGAGGGAAAAAGACTCCTCATGACAAAAAAAGATAGATTGTCAATCAAGGAACACATCGCATCATATAATCCCCAAGTTAGCCATTATCGTCTCGATGATTGTCCACATCGAAGATATCTAGAGGGCCATTTGAACATAAAAGATATGTGGACCGATTATAACCAAAATACTCCTGTTAGTTACCATCAAAGAGTTTTTCACAGTGAAAATATAAGCTTTGCAAAGCATACACAGGACGATTGCGATGTATGTACCTCATTCAACGGGCACAAATCGCAGGTCGGAGATGATCATATTGCGGATTCCTGTGATGCTTGCAAATCAGGAACGTTGCATCTTAAACGTGCCGAAGCCTCAAGGAGAGAATATCAGAGTGACCGTGACTCTCCACCCCGTGAGAACACTAGCATGTTCACAGCAGATATGCAAAAAAATCATACTCCTTCCGAAATTAACAACCAAGGAGCATTTTTTTGTGTCACGTCTGGTTGTTTTTAACGAAACGTTCGCTAGTTTGACGGACAAAAATAAGGATTTTTTGGTTTTATGGCATGAGGCAATATCAGGAAGACAAGCTTGCGACGTAGCTTCATCTTATATAAAATGTATAAACTTAGCCGCAAGTGAACACGTCATAGTTTGGGCAGATAACTGCACAGCGCAAAATAAGAATTGGACTCTTTATAGTGCCCTTGCCTGGTGCGTGAACCAGGAGTGGGGCCCTCAAACCATCACTATCAAATACCTCGAGCGCGCACATACCTTCATGAAAGCTGATATTGTTCACGGGGTCCACGGAGGTAAACTGAAAAAAACTCCGAACGTTTATACGTTTGATGACTTTGTTGATCTCTGTGAAAAATCAGGGAGAAATTTCAGGCCATCTGTTATGCACTTCGATGACTTTTACGAGTTTGCGGACGGGCACAGAGCGAGGCAGTCGAAAAAGGTCCAGGTCCCTACTTTAAGCCAAATCACCATGGTCACGTTTCAGAAAGACTCCCGGTCACTTTGGTTTAAGTCCGATTTTGAAGTTCAAGAAATGACAGAGGTTGATTTTTTGAGGCCGAAATTCAATATTAGCATCATTCCAGAAAGAAAGACCGCACCAAGGGGAATTTCGAAGAAAAAACAGGATGGAATTCTGAAGTTGGCGAAAGGTTTCCCCGCTGCAAAGAAAAAGTTTTGGCTTGATCTCTACGTGAACGACGCGAGCAATGATTTAGTGCATAACATCAATTGACATTGTAGACCTTTATTTCGATGAACAAAAACACGTTAAAGTTAGCGATAACACGAAAATGTGGTTTGTGCTTTTTAAGAGGTTTTTGCATATATCATATTTCCAGTTAATACCCAAATGCTATATGCAAAAACCTCCTAAGTGCATTTGTGACGTCATTGTGACGGGTGTGACCAAAAATTTGTTGCGTCAAAAACGTATTTTCCTTAGTATAGTTTTATTATGATCAGTTGGATTTTATAGACATTATGTAGCCTTAATCAATAAACCTAACCGTTTTTGTCAATTTACTCAAAATCTTTCATTTGTGACTTAGGAGGTTTTAACATATCACTGTAGAAAGATTCTATTGGTGGTCAAGAGTTTAGGGGGAGGAAACTGTGGGTTAAAACAGTAAGTTGAATTATGTTACGTTATATCGGCATTGTGAGTTAACGAAACAGTAAGTTAAATAATGTAACGTTATAAATGTAACGAAATAGTGTGAATATTTTGTAGACCGAACTTATATATTGGAGAGAAAATGTGTGCATTTTCAGATATCGCATGAATTAAGAATTAGATAATTTCACAGCGATTGAACTTTGCTCAAACTGTAGATTTTATATATATTTTGTTCAGGAATAATGATAGATAATATAAATAGATACAACTTATAATGATAAAAACATTCTTAACGGATAAGACATGTGGTTAAACGTTTTGCATCAATAGACATGTGCAATGTAAAAACCTATATAGTGCCCCCCCCCCCCTTCACCCCTCCTCATGGATAACACAGTGTTTTATTAAAAGTCCAGTAAATACAATCATCTAATTGACGAGGACGACCTAATGCTATGGGACGTTCATAAAAAATTGAAAGGGGATTAAATAATCGAAATTCATAATAAAACGTTGCCGATTCGCACTTTAAACAGAAAACGAGACATAGACATATGTTTTATATTGATTGACGAATGGAAAAATGCAATATCCACCGGTTTATGGACGTATATGATTCAATATGCAAGAAACAAAATTGCTAGGTTTAAAAACACTGGCTTTTAATATCATTTTGATATCACTATTAAACTGGCTTTTAATATAATTTTATCATCACTATAACAAAACTCACGCCTTTGGCGTTCGGTTTGTAATAGCTTCTTCTTCGCTCTGAATCAGCTATACACATTCACAGTCGTGTTTTATCCCTATATTAAAGTCGCAATTTAAAATTATGATTAATTTATGTAGGCTTATTCGATTTATGAATGTATTGTATTAAAACAATTAAGCAGGTTTAATGAGTACAATGATCAAACGTGTGGGCGATATGCAGATAAAAATAAAATCAAAAATGGAAGTAGTTTTGCATCAAACCAAACCTATCCGAACCGTGCACCTGCCGAACCGGCACTGCCATTAATGACTTTCAGAAGAACATTCTTCATTTATGGGACTAACATGTTTATAGAGACGTCCCAACGTATAGGATCGTCCGTGACCATGATCTAGGGACCAAGACACCACGCGAACATTTTCAAAATTCTGCAGCTTTTTGAGGTCGTTTCTATCAAGATTCCTACTACATTAATTTATTACCATTTCGCATTTGAATGGAGAGATATTGTTATATATATATGAAATCTTACCATATTTTAATATCTTTTAAAGAGTGGCAATGTTTTTATCCCCTAGTATATAGAATATTCACATCATTCTTATTTTGACAAGGTAAGATATACTAATCGTATATGGGATCCTTTTATTTTATAGTTTTGAATTGGTAACTTTTCCCTGAACAGTTGAACTGCTGCGGAAGTGCAAGCTACAAGGACTGGTTCTCAATCGACTGGGCTGGAGATGGAACTGGCAATGGCACCGAAAGTAACCAGGTACCAGTTTGTATTTGTAACTAAATACATGTCTTTTATTGCACTGGGACCCCTTTTAGTATAAATCGCTTCATTTCAATGAAGATAGAGCAGTGACTCGTCACTGTTTGGAATCAACGGTCCTATTTTATAAAAAAATATTATATGTATACGTGTTAAAAAAGGCAAACCAAGGAATCATAAACCATAATCGCAATTTGAATTCTACACAATCGGTAAAAAATAAATTGTAGCAAAAACCCAAGTTGTTGTATCTAAAGCGTTCCATTTATATATTTCTATTTTGAAAATAAAATGAAAATAATTATCCCGGTAAGTGAACTAAAGTCGAAACCACATTCGGTGAATCAAAAGCGTTCCATTTTCAGGTTCCCGAAAGCTGCTGCAAAGACACAAAGAACTGCGTGCACACCAATCTGCCAGCTGAAGAGGGAGAGGGAACCAGTGACATCTACACCAAAGTGAGTGGAAACCAGTTTTTTATGTAAAAAGTAGAGGATTTGTTCGGGCAGGGTTCGTTTAGACCCCAACCGGGGGAACCCGGGGGGGTCTATAGGATTTGCCTATGTCCGTCTGTCCGTCCGTCTGTCCGTCACGCTAATCATACAACACTTTGTCCGCGGCACTTTAATATGAAGCCTTTGTCCTAGGGTTCTGAAACTTCACACAGTGACGAATGAAGAATATATATTGCAGGTGTGCAACGTCGAGGTTTCAGTTTGATCGACCAAAAATTGTCGAAATTACTTGGGTCTGAACTTATTTTGAGATATTTGAGGATGTTTGTACAAGACTTTGTCCGCGGTATTTGGGTATGTAGCCTCTGTCCTAGGGCTCTGAAACTTCCCACAGTGAAAGAATATATATTGCAGGTGTGCAAAACGTTGAGATTTCAGTTTGATCGACCAAATATTGTCGAAATGACGGGGGTATGAACTTAGACGATTTTGAGATATCTTGGGATGTTTGTACAATACCTTGTCCGCGGCACTTTAGTATGAAGCCTCTGTCCTAGGGTTCTGAAACTTCCAACAGCCGCGATCGAATATATATTGCAGGTGTGCAGCGTCGAGGTTTCAGTTTGGTCGACCAATAATTGTCGAAATTACGGGGGTCTGAACTTAGACGGTTTTGAGATATTTCGGGAAGTTTGTACAAGACTTTGTCCGCGGTATTTGGGTATGTAGCCTCTGTCCTAGGGTTCTGAAACTTCCCACAGTGAAAGAATATATATTGCAGGTGTGCAAACCGTTGAGATTTCAGTTTGATCGACCAAATATTGTCGAAATTACGGGGGTATTAACTTAGACGATTCTGAGATATCTTGGGACTTTTTGTGCAATACCTTGTCCGCGGCACTTTAGTATGAAGCCTCTTTCCTATGGTTTCTGAAACTTCCAACAGTGACCGAATATATATTGCAGGTGTGCAACGTCGAGGTTTCAGTTTGATGGACCAAAAATTGTCGAAATTACGGGGGTCTGAACTTAGACGGTTTTGAGATATTTCGGGATGTTTGTACAAGACTTTGTCCGCGGTATTTGGGTATGTAGCCTCTGTCCTAGGGTTCTGAAACTTCCCACAGCGAAAGAATATATATATTGCAGGTGTGCAAAAGGTTGAGATTTCAGTTTGATCGACCAAATATTGTCGAAATTACGGGGGTATGAACTTAGACGATTTTGAGATATCTTGGCAAATTTGAGATATTTAGCGATTTTTGTACATCACATCACAGAAACATTACGTGTATATTGTGAGAACTACGTTGTGTGGATGAATATGTGAGGGCAACGGTCTTAGAAAAACGTTGTGAGAAAGACGAAAAAATATATGTACATGATTATAGAAATTGGTTTGGACAACGGTGTGAGAATGATGTTGTGAGAAAAACGTTGTGAGAATGATGTTGTGAGAAAGACTTTGTGAGCTTTACGTTGTGAGAAGGATAATGTGAGAAAAACTGTGTGAGTATGACGTCGTGAGAAAGACTTTGTGAGAACGTTATGACAAAGACGTTGTGATAAAGACGTTGTGAAAAAGATGTGAGAAAAACTTTGTGAGAAAGACGTTGTGAGAAAAACCACGTGAGAAAGGCTTTGTGAGAAATACGTTGAGAAATCATTGTAAGACAGACGTTACTTTATGCTCAATAGATAAAACCACGCAATATACTTTGTATATGCTTTATATTAAAACATGAAAATTCACTGACTGTTGGCGTACGGTTGGGGTCTGCGCCCTCGACGATGGCTTGTTAAATAATAAAGTCTGTGACATCTACGTGAAAGTGAATGCAAACTCGTTGTTTTGTGCCAAAATAATGGGAATTTGCGTTGGAGCTGGGGTGGCTATTAGATATGGGTGGGAAATAGATAGGATAGGTTGGATTGCTTGTTTACATATACACCTGTACTAAAGTCAATGCAAGCACGTTTTATGTTGCCAAAATAGAGAGGGAATAATCATTTGAGTTATTTCTTTACACCCGCTATATTTCTGGCTGATGATTAAAATATTTGTATTAATTAAGGGGTTGAACATAGGTCACATATGTTTGATAAGTGACCGTATACATGAAATGTCCGCTATGCTCTTGATCACGTTGCAAATTTGTATTATCCAAAAGTAATTGCTTACAATGCGACAAATCTACGCCATTTCTGAATGTGATGTTATAGGCAATTTCCTTTATCATACAGGGTTGTCACAAGAAGTGGACAAGTCTCTTCGAAGAGAACCTCTCAGTTGTCGGCGGGCTGCAGCTGGGCTTCTGCTTTGTAATGGTCAGTATTTATATGAACTGGATTCTGGATAAGCCTTTAAATGATATTAGGCATCGTAGCTATATTTGGCTTCATTCGTAATCTGTACTCCCTCCTATATCCTTCTAGTCTGTTTCGTTTTTCAACGGTTTTCACTGCCCCCTTTCTTGAATGGACTCCCTTGCATAGCCGAACCATGTCTCAGTAAAAACGAGGCTATATTGTCATCATCAAGGCTATTTGCATCCCTTGAAATAATGATAATAATCATAATATTGATCATATTGTTTACAATTGTATCATTATAGATCATTTATATATTTAAAAAAAAAAAACAGAAGTACCGGTATAAACTATCTCGATTGGTTTCAAATGATTATATTATCATTCACTCGATTTCAATGACATGGAAACGCAATTTTAACTTATCTTCAACACAATTTTTAAAATATATATATCAATTCAGTTTATTTTCAATTTTTCATTGTTTCTCATACTTTTGCAGCTTCTTGGTGCAATCTTGGCTTGCTGTCTCGGCCGAAACATCAACAAGGCCCAATACGACCAGTTGGCCTAAGGCTGAAATCGTTCACGTGACACCAAAGGCCTTGTATGACCAACTGGCCTAAGGCCAACATATGTCACGTGACATAACAAGATGGCGCTTCATTCATGTTGATTAAGCCAATGAAATGCGTTTTTTGTTGTTGTATTTTTTTCTCATTTTTTCTATGTACGTGTATCCGGAAGACGTGATTAAGTAATGATGTGGTTTGTGAAATATAATAATGTAATACATGTCTGTTATGGTTAAAGATAAATGACGCTATTGTTATGGTCACAAATGCAATTAGGAAATATGAAATAAAAATAGCCACGTTACAATGGGAACAAATAAATAAACTGCTTAATGTCCAATATATGGTGCCTAAAAGAAGTGTGAAGTATAAAAAGCATCGTCACAACGGAAATAAAAAGAGTTAATGTGCTAAATTATGTCCAATATATGGTGCCTGAAAGAAGTGTGAAGTTTAAAAAGCCACGTCACAACGGAAATAAAAAGAGTTTATGTGCTAAATCATGTCCAATATATGGTGCCTAAAAGAAATGTGAAGTATAAAAAGCCACGTCACAACGGAAATAGAAATAGTTTATGTGCTAAATCATGTCCAATATATGGTGCCTAAAAGAAATGTCAAGTCCGAAGATGTTATGCCATAGAGTGTTCAGTGGCTAAAACAGATTACTGAAAAACGCACCTTAGTGTAGGTTTATAGTTTAGTGTGTTGCTCGTTTTTAACAAGATTATTGCACCTCTCATCAACTCTTCCTGTTGTTCTACCTTGCACGTATTAGAGTTAACATTGTTATGATGCACTTTTATGCACTGTAAAATCTAGTCGCACTTAATCGCACTTTACAGTATTGTTAAAGAAATTATACACAAGTTAGTAAAAACGTTAATCTAGTATAATCAGTATTTACAGTATACATTGTTAAGTACTACAGCGTTACCAGATGTTAAAATTTTTCCTAGGAGTCATCTCTTGAAACGTTCCAAACGCCAATAGATGTAATACGATGTGCCTCGAATTGTGTCTATACTGCATGTAGCTATATTAATGTATTCATTTTCCAACTGCCTGCAAAGATGGGTTAAGGTTCAATTTATTGTATTCCTCATGTTAGCTGTAATATTTTTCTTACTTTTTGTGACTTATTTCATTATAATATTATTTTAGAAGTATAATATAGTCATGTTTTACATTGGAGATTTTACATTTACAAGTGCGAAGTATCCTGCATTGATTTTGATTTGATAAATTGGTGACAGATTTTTGAATATTAGAAAAAGAGTTATAAAGTAAAGTTGGTTAACAATTTAATCAGAGGTGACTAATCACATAAATATTCGGCAATGAGTTGATAATATGTCCTTAAAATGAGATATTTATTAGAAAATCTCAGATATGTATGGTGACGAATCTCATATGTTCTACTATAAGATCTGATTTGACATTTAATGAGTAGAGGCGCCGTCAGAAATCTCATTTGATAAAGCAACAGAAACCTCTTTTGACGTTTTGTGTTTATGAAACAATTTATTTTGTATATAATCAAACATGGGAAATAATGACTATAACGTATATGTAGATACAGACTTACTTCTTTAGCTATCTCACTTTAAAATATCATTTATATGTTAATTTATTCCATTTTTACATAGGTGGAACATATTTTCATGCTCTCGTCATGTTTGATTATTGTTTTATTCTTCAATTTGTTAGGTTAATCGATGGTGTTGGAAATATGCTATTGAAAACGTTAATGCACGTTTGACCTTAACCCTGGTAACGACAATGTATTAAACGGAGGTCGTGTATTAAAAAAGTTTTGATCAAAAATATAAATCAATAACAAACAACAAATAAATACTATTTTGTGAAATGTTCATAATCTGTGTTCTGCTGCTGCTGCTATGACCCTTGATGTTCAAATAGGGTGCGTTTAAACTGATCAAACTTGCCTTCAAACCAAGCTTCAAACCACTTAAGGTCGCGGTGGCGATAGAATATATTTTCTTTATATTGAATACAATAAAATGAATTGAGGTAATATTCGATTTAAAAAAACTAGCAAACGCCGTAAGATTATGCTCAGTTATATTTGCATGTTGCATATATTGTGACGTCATAAAAAGGAATTTCTATTATTATACCAAAACGTAATCGTACTGCCACTACATTGTTACGCAATAAACGTTATCACATTATCAAAACGTCAAATGCCGTCATGACCTCAAGTGGTTTGAAGCTTGGTTTGAAGGTTGGTTTGATCAGTTTAAACGCAGCCATAGCCGACTTGCGATATGACTTGATTTTGATTACATGAACCCCAAAACGATGCATCAGCTTTGTGGACTGTAGCTCCACGGGGTATATTTTCACTTAATTTTATACCATTCACTCTCTCTCTCTCTGAAACATGGGCTTGTAAAGGTATTTATGTATAAACAAATGTATCATTTACTGTTTTGATATTGGAGAAAAATACTTAACGAATATGATCATTGATTTTTAAGTTTGAATTATGTTTAACAACAAAGTGAGACGACGTTTACATTACTCATCATTAAAAGTAAATGCAGAGAAAACAGCTCTGCTCGAGGAGAGTTTTTGGGCAAGTTCTTTTTAAGACTTTATGAGCAAATACGATGCTTCCCACTCGCACAGCGGGAATATTGCAAGTCTCCCATTGAGTATGTATGTGAAAATTGTAAGTGCCATTCTGCCATAAACAGAACAGATCATTTGATCGGATAAGGTCACAACAATTGTGTTCGAACTTGCATTTATTATGTGATTTGTAAAATGAGTATATGTTTTGAACCAACCAGAGAGTGGAATTATTCTAGTAGTGATGTTATTTCAATCCCAGTTTTAAGAACTTTGTCTAAAATATTTTTTGGAAAGTGTGAATATTTTGTTAAATTGGCTGTTGCAAAAGAAAAAAGCTAAAATATTTATGAAAGAAGTGAGAAAGACTACCCGGTTAAAAAGTTTATATGCAAGACTAGAAGGGTTATATTTTTGTAGAAGGTTGTAATTTCAATTTATTAATAGTTATTTCATTATGGTGTTATGGTGTTCAACTTTCATTCCTATTTGTTGTGTTCATTTAAAACCTTTAGTCGTTATTGAATTTTTGATTTCGAATGCTACTGCCAACTTTGAGCTATTTCAAAATTCTGTTTCTGGAGTATTTTAGAATTCTAGAAATTATCAAATACAAGCATAGATTCACATCGCATAAATTTTGTAATGTTCTGACATATTTTGACAAATTCATCAAAATATGCGATGAGATTTTCGGCCTTAAAGATGTTCACCTGGTAATAATTGATAATTTCGAGATAAAAGTACATTCATACTCTGATGTTGGTGACTTAAATGGTTTCAGATTTGTCAAAATCTTATCGAAGTAAAACGAGAACACTCTTTCAAGCTAAAATCTTAAGTTCAAACCAAAGAATTAATGCATTTATAGATGAACAATCATAATAGCCAAATTAGTCACAGATCTATTGTAGTTTCTATATTTTTCACTTATTTCTGTAGTCTAGTTATTACTTCAAATTTCGATTTCTATTTATCTTTTTCCACTGGCATTGTTGCAATAAAATATATTTGTTGGGAGTACATTTGTATATGTTTGTGTTTGTCCTTGTCCGACAAAGTTGGATAAGCATTGTCCGTCCGTCTGTCCTGCATTGATTTCGCTGGTGATTTTAAATACAAAATGAAACACAATTTTCATGTTAGCATTTTTATTGCATATGATAATAATAATTTGATGTGATAATTCCGGTATCATAATGTATTTAATCAAACTATACAACACATGAATGCAACATACAAAAATCGTTTTATATAATTACAATATTTTGTTCATATAAAAAGTAAGAAAAAATACAGCGAAAAATAAAATCAATGACATGAAAATTGCAACATCATCAGCAACTTATTTATAAAAAAAAAGAAAAAAAGAACTTATTTTTAAGAGTGGGTGCCCAAGCGTTCTCATCAAATAAAACGTGAAAATATATTTATGTAGAGTTAATGCACGAAAAATAATAACTTCACAACTGCACAACTTTATCGTATATTATATCTATAAACTAAAATTGGTTTTTAAAAAATATCTAAAATGCGTGTTTTTATGTCACAATAAATAAAATTACGAAAAAGCCTATAAGCACATATAATATGTATAGCTCATAATTGTGAAATATAGAGTTTTCATTAATAAATATAACGTGAAACTTTCTTATGCATTTCTTATGATCACGTTAAAACTCTACTTAGAGAGATTGGATAATATTGGAACTAACCTCTCTAGTCTACGAAATATCCCCGCCCCTTGCACATATGTTAACTTATGATACCTAAATGAATTTGAATTGAATATTTTAAAAGAAACCATCACAAGGCATCGTATGTACTAAGAGCTGCGGCCAATCCTTCGAAATAAATATGCTTGAGCAAGGATAGGATAGAATGTACTCTTAGCCTTCGAAATACGTTTATCAATATAACATTACATATACATGAGAATCACCTTATAATACCTTTTGAAACTTACGACCGCGATATAAGGAAATCCCTGTTTGCCTAAGACGGGAAGGGGATGATCGGTTTATCGAAAAACAATCAACATTTTAAACGTGTATTTCATGCAATATTGCCAAGTAAAATATGTCTCTACCTGGTCCCATCATGAAAAACATATGCCTTGCATTCAATGTAAACATACTTATGTGTTCAAAAAATAAATCAAATTGTACAATTCATAATGTGACTTTTATGTCATTTTTACGTCAAAGTTCAAATATAAGGTCCCATGAAATTGATGTCAGTTTGTCATAAGTGTAATATCATGAAATGATATAATGGTACGAACACGTGCTTGCGACATTTTTTCTGCGATACTGCGAAATTCAAATTATCTATATTTTCTTTTAATTTCGCAGTATCGCAGAAGAAAATTTGCAAGCGCGCGTCCGTTTAATAACAGAATTCTACTATTTGTTTAACCACATTGCAAACCATTTTTTAACGCGCAGTGGGTGGCAGTCCCTGGGGATCGAACCCCGTACCTTTTGATTCAATATCATATTGGTAGAAGCACTTATCATTTATACACTCTTCATTTTACCGCAGTTTTTTTTGTTTTCAAATATAATACGTATCCCGATGACATAACATTATCATCCCTAATTACAAAATAGCAAATCACGAAATTAAGCAACGACAAGAACGATATGATTATGGAAACATAACTTCAAACTTGAAAACATGTTAAGATTCGATAAACCGTCACAGTAAACCAAAATTAATTTGTTAGCATTGAATCACTTATTTATAGCCCTAATTTAGTCTAAGTTATAAAACAACCTACAAAGATCATACATTACTTAATCATTACGATTTTTATAATTTCCTACATTCAAATTTGACAAAACATAAAATGTACCTTATGATTCAGGTACAAAATTTTAATAAGCCTTTCGAATCACAATATGATGAACAGTTAGGCGAACCATACATTGTCAAATTATATGTGACAAATAATTGAAAAATTAAAACATTATAATTATTACAAATAGCATTTTTCACGAAATATAGTTGTCTTTTTTATTATATATCATGACAGTTTACTCTATGGAAGCCCCAAAGTAAGCGGTTTTCAGAGTTTTTTTTTACAATAATTGTATATGCTCTCTTCTACCCAGGGGAGGGGGGCACTCGGACCAAATATTCAGCACATGTTTATTAAGCCAACATAATAATTACATGCTCCTTTATGACAGTTGCGAAAACGTTAACAAACACTTTCGAATTGAATACTTTCAGTTTTGCTTTTATATCATTTAAAGTTTTAAACCATAACAAATTTCGAACATCGCTATTTTGAACCAACACATAATTTAAAGTCTTATTTTCTAAACTGTTCTCAGATTGTATTACGTTACATTTATATTCATTCACTGTTTTAATACAAATATTACTAAGATAATTTCCGATTTGTAATCCTGAATACATGGGTCATACATACCGGATACTAATAATCAAAACAATTATCCATGATGTAACGTATACATATACATGTTTATCCAGCCGAATCATATAACCAAAATAGCGTTTAATTAATGGATCCTTAAATCTACAACACGGTTGTAGCTAATGGCTTTAAACTCGCTTAGTCAATAGTTCAATGTAACAATTTGTTGGTTTTATAATTGCACATAGTCATCTATGTAGAAACCGGTTATAAATTTAAATAAATAAACGAATAATTACCGTAATCGATATTTTTTCTATACATAAGTGGGCTAAAAATGAACGCATCCTATTATTGTCGGAATAGTGTTATTTCCGATTCTTAAACAACGAATGGCAATGATAATTCAACCTAATAACATCTTAATTTATTAGACCAGAATTGAATCTTTTATAACTTTTAGATATGTTGTTAATCATATAAAATACATTAAGTAGAAATCGCATACTACGATGTTTCCTTTTTTGTTGTAAAATCATGTTTACTTAATAAACGTAAGACGTTCTGCCCACCATATTCGAAATCTTCCCTTAGCAAACACAAGACGGATAATTTATTGCACTCTTGTCAAAGAAATCTTGACACATCCATTAACACTGAACAACGTCGTTACATTGTCAATTCCCGCGAATCCTTATTTCAACGCCCTTCCGCACCCCCCCCCCC
>LQRL01186155.1:14299-32257 GCA_001703475.1 Hydroides elegans
ATAAGTCGAAGGCTTAGTCTACTTTGTCTTACTATAGTACAATATCAGCTTTAAAATGAAGAACAGTTTGTCGCATCGTGCATCATATGTAGAAAATGTGTAGAACCAATAAGAAATGTGAAACTTCAAGTTGCATGAATCCCCCTCTCAATCAGAAAATAGTAAAAATCTGAAATACAAACAAAAATCGGAACTAATGAATGTTAGGACATTAACTGAAAAACATAGGCATCAGAGATGCAAAGCCCCAGCCTACGCAAAATATTCTTTATCACGAATATTTGTCGGTTAAAAGAAGCAGGTCAAAAGAATTATCTTTCTCACAACGACTTTCTTTCAACGTCTTTCTCAAAACGTCTTTCTCACAACGTCTTTCACACATCGTCTTTTTCACACCGTGGCCCTTGCATATTGGTCCACACAACGTAGTCCTCACAACCTCACAATATACGCGTAATATTTCTGTGCTGCACAAATTTCCCAAAATAGCTGAAGTTTAGTACCCTGTAATTTCGATATTTTGTGATCGATCAAACTGAAACCTCGACGCTGCACATCTGCAATATATATTCATTCACTGTAGGAAGTTTCAGAACCCTAGGACAGAGGCTTCATACCAAAGTGCCGCGGACAAAGTGTTGTATAAATACCAAGAAATACCTCAAATTCGCCTAAGTTCAAACCCCCGTAATTTCGACAATTTTTGATCGATCAAACTGAAACCTCGACGTTGCACATCTGCAATATATATTCTTTCACTATGGGAAGTTTCAGAACCCTAGGACAAAGCCTTCATACCAAAATGCCGCGGACAAACTACTGCACCTCAAATGTTAACAGACGGACAGACGGACGGACAAACGGACGGACAGACGGACGGAATGGGGGATAGCAATAGCCCTCAGCCAAATTGGTTGGCTGGGGGCTAAAAAAATACAGGCAATTCACTTCAAGAAGAAATATTATTAAAAACAATAATTTCTTATCACATTTGTTCTTTTTTACATCGTAAAAAATCAAAACCTAAGATTGCACACTATGATAACGGTTTTTACCACACATTTATATTTCAATAGTGAACAATAAACGTTTTAAGCGAAACATTAAAATAAATACATGATTATCACAGTTTTGTTATTATTATTATTTTTTTTAAATATCATTACATGTATATATTTTTGTGTTTCTTAGTAAGTCAAATCTTCTAGTCATGTGGTTATTTTTGTAAAAAAAAAACCTCTAATTTGCTTATCTAAGCTTTGATGATGGGTTTTTAATATTTTACGCAATGCATGACTCTTTTTTATGTTACTATTAGTTGACATAATTCTTATGACAATTTTAAATCTTCGTCCTATTTTTGACACATCAAAAACAAAGTAATGCACCTCATCAATACAGCCTCAATTTGTGAAATTAAATTAATCTAACTGGTCTCAAACGGAAGTGAATGTTATATTTGTTTTAACTTATAATTATTCTTAAATACATGTTTCAATATTTTCAAGTGCTTAGTGTAAAACGAATCTTATCTTTCTTTACATGAAAAACTTAAGGCTTTGGTAACATGGGTCACAATTCAAGCGTTATTTTGCTTTATAACATCTGTAAACTTTCGATATATTTTACTTACAAAAAAATCTAAATAAGCGTTTAATATAGGCCTATATACTATATCATATACATTTGTATAATAAATTAATAATATTGGTTTGATTGATAAAGTGCTCAAGCACGGCCAGGCCAATCGTCACGCAAAATTCAGCGCCCGCGAAACAAAAACGGAACTTAAATTCAAAGCTCTGTATCTGAATCATTCGTGGTTCATTGTGCAAAAAAAAGTGTTTTTTTTCGGTCCTGTCAAAATGTCTTGGTGCTTAATCAGTATTGCTATTTTGTCAACCATATTTTGGGTCTAATGAAATAGTTCAGGTCTTTTATAATACGAAACATATTGCCTTTTTCTAACAAAACCCTCTGTATATCACTTTTTTATGTCCTCTTCATTTCAAAGTGTAAAACATTAAGCAAGATCACACGGAGTTTTCGAAAATTCGTATATATTGTTATCAGGTTATGGTATTTTTCTAAACTTATATTCAAGGGGAATTCTCGACCAAAAACCGAACATCAAAGTGTTATCAAATTAGATCTTTGACACTTAGTGATCGACATCTCTCCCCATTTTTTTGTATACTTAAAGCCTGTCACGAACCCATTTGAATGTATCTGAACGTTACATCCAAGTGTAGCGTTTCTATTTCGCGAATAAAATTGAAGGGTTCCGTGTAACATCGTAGTAAGTCTGCTTTCGCCAAAATGCATTGCAAGGTATCGCATGATTCAAGATCCATGTTATATTCTTGAATGATGCTACGAACTTAACATGATCTTAATAATTTCATCCTTTGGCCACTTGCCATTCCTTATTTAATGACCGATTCCAAAGCACATGTTTTCTCAAAACCTTTTTTTTTTTCAGATTAGACATAATGTTGCACAGAGCCCTTCAATTGTGGGCATTTAATGAGAGGTTCGTACCGAAAATTCAAGAAGCGCCTTGACTAAAATTGATCACAAAAGGGCGATCAGTATGTGGTTTCATTTGTTGATTTCGGTTAGGGCTAATCAATTTAATAAGGTTTTTTTTTTTTCAACGCATAATAAAATCATAGTAAAATCGATACGCTGGATAATAAATCCCATTCAATCTATTGGACAAGAACAAATTTAACCTTTTTTTTTTTTTTTTTTATACTAAATGGTCCGGTAGATTCTGTGTGCACTTTCAAAACAAGGATACTGAATATTTTACATGTAAAGAAATCATAATCTAATGTCCTTAAGAGAGCTCTACAAATGTTCGAAAAACACTCGGCAAATATGTGCTCCTTCCCTAGATGGTATCATTAACAAAAGATAAGTCCGCCAAAAATCATCATTTCACCATTGAAAGAGACAAAACCACCACTTTGACGTGGATGACATCAGAATTGGTCAAATGCGCAACAAAGTTACTTCTGCTTCACAGAACATCTTAAATCAGTTTTCCTTGAATGACATCAGAAATCCACATTAAGTCGTGAAAGTATTTGCTCTAATATAATCATATCACAAAGGACAACAATGTTGTTCAGAGCGATTTTTGACGAGGAAAGGACCTGAGAATCAGCAACATTTTAAATGTTTACAAATGCAAATATTGACCTAGTTTTAGTCATTTTCATGGTTTTTTGTTTAAATCTGACAAAATCGGTGCTGGACTCTTCAAAATTCTATCATTAGCCTATATGGTAAGCAAATCAATCACAATTCATTTTGGCAATCTCGATGAAGCGTTATACTTTACGCTAATAATGTTACATCACAAAGGATATTAATGATGTTCAGAGCGATTGTTGACGAGGGAAAGACTCTAGAATCAGTAGCACTTTGAATGTTTACAAATATTGGGCTCAAGTGACCTACTTTGTATCATGATCACATGGCTCGAAATTTGAGGAGTCAATTTTCAAAAAGTCGGCCCCCGGGAATATCGATTTATGTGACCATGTTAAATCATATTTATATCAGATAGTATATATGTGTAGGATTCTTTTAATATTCTTACAGATGCAATGATACATGCCCCCATTTGAATTTATTTTAACCATATACTGTAATTACCTCAGCCATAAAACTTCCAATTTTATATAAAAGTCCAAACTATGATATTGAAGGTTCCATTATATTATTTATATTAGGAGTTTTTTTTTATGATCGCGGAAAACAACGAAGGTCGCTGAAAAAGCGATGTCATTTTATTTGTTGTCCATGCATGAATACCACTACTGAATCACTTTCATTTTACATTGTTCGGTTTGCGGTCAACATTTAAGTGCATCGTTCAATTTGTGGAACAAAAAGAAAAGTTATTATTCACTGAAGCATTACATATCAAACTACAGTAGAACCTCGTTAAACCGAACACCTCGGGACCGGTGCAAACTGTTCGGTTTAACCGATTTTCGGTTTATCCGATAAGATTTATAAAGAAAATATACAGCCTTGGATAGCAATAGTTGTTCGGTTTAAGCAATAATTCGGTTTATCTGTGTTCGGTTTAACGAGGTCCACTGTATTCATTTGAGAAAAAGGGTTTGATCATATATTTGGAAAGCTATTGAAAACAACCGAAATATATAATTAACTTTTAGGCCTACATTCTTACAAATACATTGAACGCATGTCAAGACCATTCAATTCGACAATACCATAAGGCATTTCCCAGATACAATACTAAGGGCTAGGAACATACAACGGATGTTCCTAGTCCTTAGTATTGTATCTGGGAAATGATGTGTTGGAATGTCATTCCAACACATCATTTACGAATGAAATGCGTAATTTCACGAGAAATGATCATTGAATTTGCGAGATATAAGACATAGACCTATTCTTCTAGCAAATATTGACTATCGAGGTGGTTTTCTTACATGTTTTCATTACTATTTAACCATATTTTTATTAGTTTCTATTTGAGCGGTTGAACGTCAAGGACCACCGTTTTAGATTTTACCACTTTTATTTTATGGTTACGATATTCCCCTTTTATCCAATGCTTTGATATTTATGGTTTGATTTTATGTTTATACAAACACATATCAGTACGCCATCATATAGTATATGCTAGGCTCGCGCCAGTCGTTCGCATCTTCGCCAGACGCGAATTTATTTCTGAAAATGAGAAAACAAATTCTAGGTCTTTCGCAACATTTGCGAAGCAATATTTGGTAAAAAGTATTCCCTTCAATTTCGAAATTCGCGAAATTTCATGCTTTCGCAACTTTTGGGAAAGGGATTTTTGGCCTAGTGCGAGCCTAGATATGCGACCGCTCAGGGCGCTTAACGGGCACGCGGTCGCGCAGGCCATCTACTTTTTGCCGTGTGACTAGCGTTTCAAAGTTAGTATCAGATGGCGTGCGCCCGAAATTTCCACAGTATTTCTATTGTTAACTGATAAATTATAAAATAAAGCCGATGACCGAGGAATCATCATTATACGTACCATCTAAATCCTAAAAAAGCTACAGTGTGCAGGATGTAGAAAAACAACTAAAACAACGAACACGGCGGCTATAAAATCACACAACAATCTTTGTTCTCCTTGCCCGGATTATAGTTCATTTCACGCACGATCTCGATAAACACTTCATTGACATTCTTTGTGTTCTTAGCCGATGCCTCCAAAAATGGACAATTCCACTGTTGGGCAAGTTGAGCAGAGTCGTTAAAGGACACCTCGCGCTGGTGTTCCAAATCACATTTATTGCCAACGAGCAGCATAGGCACTCGATCCGTTCCTTTCACGCGCATGATGGATTCCTTCATGCTGCGAATGTCCTGAAAGGTCTGTGAACTGGTGATACTGTAAACGATGATGAATCCCTGGCCGTTCTTGATGTATAGGTCGCGCATCGACGCGAATTGTTCGGTGCCGGCGGTGTCCAATATTTCCAGCACCGAAGGCGCGCCGTCTACCTCTATTTCCTTGCGATAGAAATCCTCGATGGTCGGGTCGTATTTCTCCATGAATGTGCCCGATACAAATTTGACGGTGAGCGCCGATTTGCCGACGCCTCCCGAGCCCAAGACGACCACTTTGTACTCCCTCATCATGCACGCCCTTGCTGTGTGTGCTGCTTTAAAATCTGAAATGAAAGTAACAAACGTAGACAACTTAATTTGGAATTGTATCAAAATTTCAATTTCGTTTCTGCTCAATGACAAAAAAGAGATGTTTATTTGTTAGCTTATATTTGTTAAACAAATGAACCAGGAAGTATTACCGGTAGTTACGTGAAACAATAGTAAACCCAAGCGCCACAAATACAAGGGATATATGGACTATTGGTTGACATAACACCTAGTTTCACTCATTTCTATTAGTTCTGGTTTACCTTTATTTTAACCTTATAATCCAATCGATATCTTCAATATATAATTTAAACGTGCACTTTCCAGAAGGTGATGACAGACTGAGACAGACGGACAAACAGAGAAACTTAAATTATTAACTTAAATTATTAAATTATTTAAGGCTGGGAATGAATAAATCTGATGTCTCATCATTTTTCGAATCAAAAACCGTTATGACAAGACAGTTTTTGTCTTATAAAAAAAAAATAACCTATATGCCATCAGTAAGCGGATATAAATCTATGTAGACAATCAAGTAGTAATCAAGTCAAACAGGCACAAACATTGCTCGATAGAGTTGAAACTGCGGCAGCGGCAATAGGCCTGATGGCCAACCCAAAGAAAACCAAAGTGATGACCTTTAACTGTCCTAGCAAGATAGATATAAAAACAAGTGACGGCTCCATACTCGGAGAAGTAGATGATTTCACCTATTTGGGATCCCTAGTAAGCAGCTCAAGAGCCGATATAGCGAAGAGAATAGGCCTAGCATGGGCAGCACACAACAAGATGAGCAGAATTTGGAGATCATCACTGTCTAGAAAGACCAAGACGCGACTGTTCCGCTCAACGGTAGAGTCAGTTTTCCTATATGGAAGTGCAGCATGGACACTCACGGAGACACTGGCAAAGAGAATCGATGGTTGTTTCACGAGACTGCTAAGATCAGCACTGGGGTTCACTTGGAGAGACCATGTGAACAACAAAGAACTATATGCTGAATTACCCAAAACCACAGATACAATCAAACAAAAGAGACTCAAGCTGGCTGGTCATTGCTATAGGCACCCAGAAGAAGCTGCATCCAATCTAGTGTTGTGGACCCCTAATCACGGCAAGCGAGGGCGAGGAAGACCGGCGCGGACGTTTGTGCAGCAGCTGCGAGACGACACCGGCCTCCAAGAACGCGAGATGGCATCCTTGATGTTGAGCAGGGACCAGTGGAGGATCCAGGCAGGTCGATGTTTTCAACATCGACCTAGGTAGGTAGGTAGGTATATATCAACACATGAAATGTGATTAGAGTTGATGCGTGTGATTAGGGTTGTCATACCTAACGACTCGTCTTTTATGTCATTGCACTTTTATGTTGTTCCTACCTTTAAAATGTTCGTCTTTCTTAAGTGTATCACTCTGGTTATAGACCGTATCACTATTAAAGCGCCTGCGCATTGAACGTTCCGATATTTTACTTCCGTTTCCAATGTAAACAAATGCTTCCTGGTTTGTAAAATCACTTTATTCAACATAATTAATAATATTTTGCATTTCTCATGATCTGCTATGATAATTTAAGTTATTGAACCATCGATATCTAATGTGTTTTAAAGTTGACAATATCTTATTACGTTTGAATTTGACGTTCAAAAAATGTTGATGTCCAAAAAGTTTAATCACGGAACGATCATTATAAGCCTTCAAATATCATTGTTAGACTTTGCTTTACCATTCAAAGGTGGTTAACTAATCAATAAATATATGCTTTAATATTTTGTTTTAGTTTTGATATTAAGTATTTCATTAAATGTGCTCAATTTCGGCCGTTTTAATTGCTATCATTTCTTTGAAAATAATGTCTGTCACGTGCTCAATTTCTAAGCGCACCTGCAAACACGGTGCGTTATTGGATTGAAACATGGCGGATTTTCAAAGCAAACACATTGAAATAAAAATGTTGATATGCTTCAAAAGAATAATTAAACACAATTTATAAGAGTTAAACAGTGTGCAATAATTATTCATCTTATTTATTGCGCTGTGTATTTTGGATGACAAATAGCGATAAACTTATAATCGTCCGGTTTATCCTGATTTTTTTTGCTGTCGATTCGATGTTTTGGACTGTAAAGTAATGCTTATTACAACTTTGTTAGGAGTTGTCAATTTAAAAATCAATTATATTCAAATACTTTGATATCTTATCATTCACTTTATATAACAGGAAAGCACAAACAATTATGGAACAATATGATATTAGACTTTTTAAAACCAGGAAATTACATTAACTGAACATGTGACCGGAAGAAACTCATCGGAACGTCTTGTGCGCAGGCGTTTTAATAGGAAAACGGAGTATGAATTGAAACCACCCAATTTCTATGTTTTTTAACACGCGGACCAAAAATACGAGTCGAGATTTTGATTGTAACGCTAAAAAAATAAATAGCACATCTCTCATTAAACGTCCCCTGAATACTATATTTGTAAGCATGGAGACGTACTCATATAATAATAACTCCGTATGAAATCACCGACTTAGCACAGTCTACCTGTTTTTACTTAACTTCCTGATTCACATACCGTTGGCGGAACAAAGCGCATGATTCATTACTAAGTAAAGGTAAAAGTAATATAAATAGCAAGAACCTGAATTGGTTCAGTATGAAACTTACTTTCTAATGGTCGATAGAAATATCATCTGTATTTATGTTGAAAGCCCCAAAACTAAATATTTTAAAGTTTTGCAGAAAATGTTTCGACCGGAACAAGATTTTACTGACCATAAGTTTTCAACTTCGTGTAGATGTCATCATGTGAAACGAGAACTGAATGAATTCCTGAATGATCTTTTTCGTCTGACAACCTCAACAAGCTTGCAAAGTGAACCCAAATTGATGAACAAATATGGAATTTATGTACCATTCAAAGCATGACTTGTCTTGGCTTTTATGCCCAACTCTCATTGTCCCCTTGCTCTCTCCAGGGGACTCACTGAATGCCAATCACCGCGGTCCGATGCTCTGCTCTCCGTGGTAGTGATAGGGAGCCCTGTATCTTATCGCACCTTTGTGATCTATTTCTTGGGCGGTCTGCGTCTCGGTCTCGGATTTGTTAAATCTTCTCGGTAGGTTTTGGCGACGTAGCTTTCAGGAGGGCTTCTTTTGACATGGTCAAACTATCTCAGCCGTTTTTTCCTTTACCACTGCTGTAAGTGTGTTTGCTCACCTGAAGGGTGTGGATGTGCTTATTTCTCTATCTTTCTCTGCATTTCACCTCTATAATTATTCTTAGGCAGCGTATTTTAAATACTTCGAGGATGTGTGTCTGTCCTGCCCTGAGGGTCAGTGTTTCGTATACGTATGTGGCTATAGACACTATAAGCGCGTTGTACAGGCGTATATTCGGGACATTGCCTATCGACTTCTTTTACCAAATGGCCTCTTTCAGTCGGCCAAATGCCGTCAACGTAAGTACTATTCACCATATGACATCTGTAGCGCCTTTTGGTACTGCACTTTAAAGGAATAAGAATTATTCTACGTGCTCTACTTCTTTTCCGTCGATGGAAATATGATAGTCACTCGGGGAAGATTAATTTACACATAACTCCGTTTATTTTTGTATGGCATGTATATTAGGGAAATCCCAAGAATATCGCGTTCCACTACACTTCAATTTTGTTTACTTCAAGGCTGCCTTCGATACGGAAGGGAGAAGGCCCTTTGGAAAATTATAATCGCAAAGGGCATGAAATCCAGAATCGTCCGTATTATAGAGTTCCTATACAGTGATACAGAATGCGTCGTAGTCATTGATGTGCAGTTAACGCAGTTGTTCGCAGTAAGTTTGGCTTAAGACTAGGATATCTGCTATCCTCCATTCTTGAAAATACGCTCAGACTCCAGAACAATTTAACAATAGACATAAAGTACGCAGACCATACCACCCTCATATCAACGATATTTGAAAACTAAAAACATGTTCGAACTTAATGTATGCTCTTTAAGTTAAAACATACGTGTTTAAGGCTCAATTTGTAAGAAAAATACAACCGGAATTTCGGTTCTTATATGAAGCGACAGTATGAGTATAAACTGTAATTAAGAATACATTGGCGAAGAATCTAAGAGAAAGACCAGCTCTTTCGAAATATTCTATATCAAAAAGCTTGCATTCAAAAATCAGGCAATGCTGTTTTTATATAAAATTGATTATCCTTCCTAAACATTTTTGAAATAAAATGTCAACATACCAATAAACAAAATATGACACAATAACGAAAAACTGACATCACTCATTTGATAACATGTCCAAAAAAACAGATTCATCGCATTAATCCTATATAAAGGTAATATCGCAGTTATAATAAGCCAAAAAGATCAATAAAAAAATTCTCAAAGACATTAAACGCTTATGGAGCTTAGACGCCAAACAAAAGGCATATAGCTCAGCAATAAAAAAACGCCATCTCAGAACACGTCAAGATCAAATTATATATCAGAAAAGGTAAAAGAATGTGTCATTTTAGGTGGAATTTCCTTGCATGATGGTTGCAACTATGAATAAAACGATTGAAACAAATCCGGCATATACAAAATACTCGATGGCCAGAACCCTCCGATGCTTATACATCCTGATAATTTACTAACTTGCCTTGTCACACTACTAGCAAGTGAGCTCATTTGAAGTGTTGATTAAGAAAGAAAGCAGCAAACATGGAAACTCTTGAGAAACAAGGGATCATATATACAACAGCAAAATAAGAGTCAAGTTTCCATAATGCGCGTTACTAGCACGCTCTTATGCTATATTGCATCTTGCAGCGTTTAAAATGATCTAGAGAAAAATACAATTCTGACAGATATGCCGTGTAGATTAAGAAAATGCTAGGTTTCTTGATAACATTAAATAATGTGCCCTTTAAGATATTAAAGTATATATCAAGCTTGCATTATATCAACGAAAATAAACACATTACGTAAACGTACTTTCAATGAAATCTTACTCAATGAGTCATCGTCGTTTGCACAACATCACCTGTTGGGATTGCAAATCAAGCATCCCACAGATAAGCGTATAAGAACCTCTCCATTTCCGTCTTTACATCGACCGTTAAACCAACACATCATTTATGGTTCAGTTAAATCTCTTAATCGGTGATAGTGTGCTTGATTGTATGATACAAATTAAGAATGTTTACCTCGAACTAACAATAGACAAATTTTTCTACCACTATTGGGAAAAAATTGAATAAGTCATTCCGTTCATCTAAGTCCCAAACTATGCATATCAAAATAAAAAGTCAATGAAATCAGGGTTCACAATACAAGAACCATCTTTAGACATTCTTCCACGGATTTCAAACCTTCAATATGCAGCAGACATGTTCAAACGTCCAAAGTTGAATTCAATGTAAATAATATCTTTCGGAAAAATATAAAACATTTTCTAAATTAACTTTTTTTTTAGAAAAATCTAACAATTTAAAGATTTTCCATCCTTTATTTCTAACATAAATATAGAAACAAGCATGAATTTGAATATTGTTTTTGATACACTTGTTAGAATAAGATTTTAATCATTTATTTGTTTACATATAATTTGTGTCAAACACAAAAACAGTGACAGTGAACGTCATAATTCAAACCAAATTAATTCGTCACTATTTTTCTACACAATTACGTCATAATCGCATAATGATGAACAATATTATTCCTTGACTACTCTTGGCATTGAACGTTTGGATGTTAGAACATTGAGATAGTCTTGATTTTGTAGATACATGATGTCGGTGTGAATATATAAAATGGATCCCTTTATAACGAGGTCCTTATCATCTGAAAGCATCTAGCATCTTTTTTTTTTGTTTTTGGATTTGTTTTCTTTTCACATTAAGTGTACACATACATGGGTAATACAATTTTGGTGGCATATTTAAATCAGTTAAAACATACACAACATCATGTTTGCAATAGTTACTCAAATCATCTATTTTCTATTCAAAATAATTTTTAAGAACATTATACAAAGTTGAATACCTTTTCCACTTCATAAGAAAACTACCTCTTGACTTATAACAATCGTCTGCTTTTATACGCTTAAACAATTGAAAAATAAATACATTTATATACAAGGGTTTACCTGAATTCTTTAAAACCCAGATCTATTTGTATATTTGATTATCACAAAGATATGGTTTACTGCTATATCTCTTACACCAAAAACAATATCAACATTCATTGTATGTAATCTTAGACTCAGTGTGACTGTTGATGTAGTCGATACTTTGTTTTATAAACATTTTGACGGCCTCACATCTAAATACATAATGAAGTATTGAGTCTTCATTTTCACAGTTTACACATTTAGGGCTTTCTATGAGCCCCCATTTAAAAAGCTTTTGGCCTACATTGACAAAATTGTGTAAAATCTTATATTGGAACTCAACTCAATTTAACTGTTTTAAAACTCACTCTAGCAAGAGATGAACTCTGGAAAAAAAACTTAAGTTGGCACTCCAGTATTGATTTGCCAATAGTAGTCGGCTCTTTAGATAATTATGTTATAAATTCGTTGTAGTATAGTTTAGACCATCCACAGTGGAATGGTACTTTTGTATCGTAAAATGCAAGGAAAAAATTGCTTTCAAAGTCTATAACATCGCTACTAAATTTAATTGAAGTATACAAAATATTGTGTTTTCGTGCGCCCATAATTGCAGAAACAAGGCTAATGTATTTCATATTATCAGTAGAAATACCAAATTTTTGGTGAAGTGGAATGGTATTTTTGTATCGTTAAGTGAGAGGAAAAAATGCTTTCAAAGTCTATAACATCGCTACTAAATTTAGTTGAATTATACAAAATTTCTGTGTCTTCGTGCGCCCATAATTGCAGAAACAAGGCTATTTTATTTTCTAATATCAGTAGAAATACCATTTTTTTTATGAAAGTCAGTTAATGATAAAATTTTATTGTCCGAGTCTAAAAGATCTTGAATAAATATGATTCCTCTATTTTTCCATGTTTTCCAGAATATAGATTTCCCTTTTATGAGTATTTCTTTGTTATTCCAGATAATTTTGTAACTGTAAGGATTTTGATAAATTTATTTTAGAAAAATCATCATATTCTTATAGAATGTCGGTAAAAGATAGAGCGATTTACCATCGTAATTACAATGTATAACGAAATCCAAACCACCGTATTTGTCGAAAAATGTAATTGCAGTAGAACACTATGGTATTGAATTTGATATACGTGCTAACCATGCAAGGCGTAAGGCCTTATATTGACTAACTATATCTGGGGCTTTGAGACCACCATTGTCGTATGAGGCTATAAGACTGCTTTGCTTAGCACGTTGTGGACTATCTTTCCATGAAAACTTATTAATAATTGTTTGTGCTTCATGTCATATGTTGAGTGAGGTTTCAGCCATGGTCATTAGGTACACAAGATTACTTATGCCGATAGCTTTTTCAAGATTAATTCGTCCTAGAAGGGTGAGGTTTCGAAAAGATCATATGTTTAATTCATTTTTATTGCAGCAAGTTTTTGACAAAATTTTCAGTAGTATTATTAGCAACATCATATCCTATAAAGACGCCTAGAATATTAATGGATCCTCTTTCTACTGTAACTTGAAGTGTTTGAGGTATGTTTGTTGCTCTCCAAGGCCCAACCCAGAGAAGGGTGCTTTTTTCAATATTTAATTTAAGACCAGAGAACTTACTAAAATACTTGAGAATATCGAATAGGTTTTCAACACTTTCTATATTTGCTAATATACAAGAAGTGTCATCTGCAAACTGAACAAGTTTACGTTCATATTCGCCAATCGTTATGCCATTTATATTGATATTATTCCTAATTAAAGATGACATGATTTCAATCAAAACAATGAAGAGAATGCATGACAGACTACATCCCTGGCGCACACCGCGGTAGATACCAAACCAACCACAAGTAAATCCATTATTTGTAATGGTTGCGAATTAATTATGGTAGCATGTTTTAATCCATTTAATAATGTTTGGTCAAAAGTTATACTTTTTGAGGGCAACAATATAAATTCCCGTTCTAGAGTATCAAAGGCTTTTTCAATATCAATATTCAATATGATACACCTTTTGCGTAGTCTTTTACAGTAATCTATTAGGTCTTCCATGCATCGAATGTTTTCACCAATAAACCTATTTGGTACAAATCCTACTTGATTGGGATATAAAAGCTTTGTGGTTGAATTCGTATTGATTGTATTATTTTAAGAAGTTTATATTCACAATTAAGAAGACTGATAGGGTGCCAGTTTTTAATGAGATATTCATTTTTGCCTCGTTTTTTGTAGCATGGTTATAACAGCTCGTCTTTGTGAGAGTGATAGTTCGCCTTTGCCCAACGAATATTGTAGAGTTTTGTGGGATGTAGGACCAATAGTAGGCCAAAGGATTTTGTAAAATTCATAGCTATAGCTATCTTGCTTTGGATCTTGTTTCGACGTATTGTCTTTGCATTCTATTTTCGAAATGGATTCTCTATCAAAGGACACTTTTGCTTGGTTATAAAAATATTTGGAACTTTTCTCGTCTTCCTAAATTACTTGAATTCGAGAGCGATTATATGTACCCATTGGTTTATATTCTTGAATGTTTTCATATTCGAGTTTAAACTGTTCAAATTGATGTAAATCAGATACAGTTGCTGTGTTATTATTTTTCTTTTTTTTTTATCAAATGATTCTATTTTGCTTAAAAGAAGCGATTCTCTTTCGCGCCTTGCTTTTCTTTAATTTTGGAATACGACATAGAAGCACTTTGAATTTCGAACTTCAGCAGATCCCATCTGACATTCAGATCAGCTATGCTTAAGTGTTCTTTCCATTTGTTAGTAATTGATTTAGTTATCATAGTTATATCTTCTTTGTCTGAAAGAAAACTCGAGTTAAATTTCCAGAAGCCAGGACCCCGGGCAGTGAGCACTAAGTTGAGATTAATTTGAGATATTATTTTATGGTCGGTTTTGATAGCACTGTAAATTTTAGAGTTCTTCGCAGAATGAATTAGGGTTTTTTTATTAAGAAGTAGTCCAGGCATCTAGCATCTGGAATCATGATATATTAAACTATTGATAATTAAGCCATTTATTTATAAATGTAAGATGTAAGATATGTCTTATCCATATCCTCACGTATATAAGCGTAATAATTCAAAACTATTTATTGCGTCACAGTTTTCTTGCGCAATAAAGTCATATTTGCATAATAAGAACAATACATATGCTTGGCTACCCTTAGCATTGAACGCATTCTGAGTGCTAGAACAGGAAGCTGATCTTGATTTTGAAATTTAAGATGTGCCTCATTCATTTTTCCGTCAACATAAGGGTCTTAATGTATTTCAAGTTTGAACCTTTAAACATATATGTTCAACATTTCAATTTCTTGGACATAACTCTCTTTTGAAAAATCAATCATCTAACCTAGGTATGCAGTGACTACAGGCAGAGAAGCATTTTATACACCATATTTAACTTGCTTGATTGGATCATCCTCAAGACACAAAGGACTATCTTAAAGAAAATCTTGATGCATGGAAACATGTATCGGTTAATAGGTACTACTCAAACTGTTGTCTTGGAACTTATTACCAGCAAACGTGGGAATTCATTTTAAACCCACACGGCAGAACTGTTGTGCACCAAAGATAATAGTTCACATATTCATCCTGATTTGAAATATCAATGGCCCAAATGCTAAGTGCTTCGCGTGATATTTTAATGTAGAAGTTCAGAAAATAGAACCGCTGTACACAACATCACGTTTTAGTTGGCACTGTTTATCCTATTGATAAATGAAAAAGAGGAGGAAGATGAAGAAAAATGAGGAGGAGAAGAAGAAGAAGAAGATCAGGATGATGATGATTATGATGATGATTATGATGATGATGATGATAATAGAGATGCTAATGATCATGAAAATCAAAAGGAATAAGAAGAATCTTCTTCAGTTCAGCTCATTTTCATGTTTCTGTTATAAATAATACAGTTTATAATCCATCGCACAATTGTTAATGTACGACAGATATTAAATAGAACATTAATTTATTGATTGATTGATTGGACCTAGCAATCCGTGTTTGAACAAAATTATGTGATAAAGCAAAAACTTCGCTCATGATAGAGAGGTGTGGAAACACGAATTGGTGTGTAAATAGTGTACTTATTAAATGAATTGATCATATATACATAACAAAGTTAATATATGATGCGGATATATGTTAATATTCTTATATATAATTCAACCTAGAAGATTTCAGCGGATAAATTCAGAGAGTCCCCTTTTATTCAGTTAGCAGCATTTATTGGGATGCACCCTCTCACGATTACCCAAATCTAAATCTAGTGGTTGCTTCCGGTCACGTATTTCTAAAGAGTTTATACAAGGGAAATTTTTCGATCAACTATTAATTAGGTTCAAACTTCAATTCCATTCGAATGCTCCCACAAATATTAAGTTCTATATCTTAGTGTTATTTCCTGAAAGTATTAATTCCGAATTCGATGGAAATGTTGACCAACTTTAACAAAAACTCTATAAAACCGCCTTTCCGGCAGTCAAAAATCAGAAAAGAGTCCGGATGTGAACCATTACAACAAAATTGTCAAAGTTTATATCCATCAAACTATTGCATTTCTATTGGATTTTCTTATTTATATTTCATAACCCATATTGTCCATAATATTTTACACTCTAAAAAATCTTTTAATGTATTTTCAACAAATCAACATTTGTTCTTTGTCTAATATCACCCAGTAATTTGGCAAAACTAACTGTTAAAATAATGTCACTATTCAATTAAATATTTGTTTGGACTATTGCCGTATGACTAATGACATATTGAAATCATTTTATCTAACTGTGTAACTTAAAGAATTTAAAGGCGATTGTTTGTTTCGATAGACGGGCTTTTATGAAAGGAACCCCACGACTAAATTTCTAAAAAGTGTTTATTTGACATAAAATCACTTGTTACATTGAAATATGCAATAAAAATGATATTTAGAAAAATATTTTTTTTACAAAAAGGTGTTCCTATTTTTGTAGCTAGCTTAACTCACTGCGCTAGAATCATATGAAGAACACCTTTTATGAAAAATGAAAATGGTCATACTGGTATATATGACCGATTTCTAGTTATGCTTCAGTTAATTAAGCCTAGCTTTATATCTGAGAATAAAATTAATCCCTAAATTGACGAAATAATTCATAAAAATCAACAAATATCTTAAAAGGTGCTTCGTATATTCTTGTAGCTAGGAAGCCATTTTCGAAAGTTTGTAGCTAGTTGAAATTTGTAAAGGAACACCTTTTCTGAGGAACACCTCGTGGGGTGCTCTTCTTTTATGGAGGTGGATGCAATCACTAAGTTGATCGCCATTTTTCGTAAAACCCTGCTTGTGCCTGAGGCTTCAAAAATAATTTTGTTTTGTTTATTTAACATGCTTTGTTAAAATTCCAAAAAGGATTAAAAGCTCTTTATTTCTCATGAAAGGTTGCTTTACAAATAGCCAACTTAGATCACTACTTTATCATGTCTAGCGATGGAAATGATGGAACCCCGGCAGGTATATTTATAGGTTTTGTATTAAATCTTCTATTATCGCCTACGCAAAAGTTTGGGTAACTTGGGCCACAATCATTTTAATATTTGTACACCTATGTGCCTAATTTGAAACAGGTCCTAATTTGAAACACTTTTAAATAAAGTCACTCCAGATCATCAAAATTAGGCCAAATTGATATGAAAACATCAAAAGAATATTGTAAAAAATACAATTTATGAATATAAATTAAGAATTGATGACTTGTTCATGCATATTTCGTTTTAAAGAAAGAAACAAATTTTTGATGTATGCCTTGATTATTTTGCGTTTACTTAGCTGCACAGTAAAACCTAAGAAATTTCAAATTAAGGTTAAATTTTGTTAAATGATCATGTAAGCATATTAAATGCATAATCAAAGAGAGGAACAACATAACTTTAGGTAGATGTAAACAAAATAGGAAATTTGTTTGTAAAACGTTCCAAATAAGGCACAATAAAAAAAGTGTTTCAAATTAGGCACAATGTGCCTAAGTTGAAACGTCTTCTTAAAAGTGAATATTTTTATGCTCAAGCATTGAATAAAACAACCATTTATATGATATATTACAATTCGGTATAGCTTTCGTCTCCAAAAAGTTCAATTCGATTGGAAACTTAATAAAAGAGTAAATTG
>LQRL01186160.1:0-12189 GCA_001703475.1 Hydroides elegans
GCCCGTACAAGAAAGCGATGACAGACAGACGGACGGACGGACAGACGGACGGACACCCCAACTCTATAGGCCCCCAACTTTGGGGTTGGGGCCTAAAAATGCTTCCGATTTATCGTTATCCACCCTAAATGTTTCCGGCCATAAAGTGTCCAAACGTGAAATAATGTGCAAAAAAGTTTCCAGCCAAAAAGTATCCGACCATATATTTTCCGCCAAAATAGTGTCCAAGGTTGATAGCATGTGGCAAGAAGTTTCCGGTCAAAAGGTTTCCAAAACTATTTGATGCGTTTATTGCCTATAATAAATGATGGAATTCTAAGAATAAATATTTCTATTTATTTATTAATCAATATTTCTTAGTTGGTATTTGACGCATTTAATTGATGATTGATATATTAAGCTGGTGATTTGATGTATTTAGTTGGTGATTGACACATTAAGTCGGCAAGTAATACATTTAGTTAATGTTTGACGCATTTATTTGGTGCTCCATATAGTGCCTTCCGTGTACTTTTTTCTGAGTGTAAGTGCAGTAGATATGCAACAGTCTGAATATTGCTTATTTAATACGGATAGCAATTCTCAGGGGTGTACCTTAACTGAAAATGAAAGTTGCGCGCGCGCGACCATCCCAAAAACGACGGTTGCGCGGCAGAAATGACGGTCGCGCGGCCTACAGTGTATATATAGATTATCTCTAGCAAACATCCGCTTCTTGTAATCGCCCCAACCCAATTTTATGGCCAATTTCGTTAAACACTCTCCCTTTCTATCAGAAAACAAGAATCAGGGTTCGACATAAGGGAAAATCCATACTCGCCAAAATTGTTCTGCCCAAATTTCATACTCGCCATTTTGGCGAGTGACTTTCAGGTCGTACTCGCCAAATGAAATTTTCACTCGCCATGGCGAGTTGGCGAGTGCTTATGTCGAACCCTGAAGAATGTTCGAAAACACCAAAGCCGACCTTCCCGAAATCGACGGTCGCGCGGTGAAAACGACGGTCGCATATGCGACCGCGCGCCCGTTAAGGTACACCCCTGAATTCTACATGTTGATGATAATTAATATGGCCAGACATATGACGAAAATGTATTAAAAAATGTGAAAGTGTTATTCATTTATAACATCTAGGTTTTTTTATGGTTAAACCTCGAAACCGTATGGCTGGTAATGATATGGCACATGATGTCACTTTAACATACTTTAACATTTTTAGCTGGAAACTTTTTGACCCGGATTCATATTGATCAGAAACTCAATAGCATTAACATCTAATAATATATATAAAGCTATAAATTCGGAAAATTCATCAAAGCTTGCCATAAATATCCACGATTGGATTACGTCGAAGCAGATTGTCAGTCCTAGTCAAAACCGAAAATGACTTAAGTGACCATAATATCGCTCATCTAAATTCCCACATTGATCTTATAAGAAAATATAGCTATATTACTCCAGGTTTAGTTTCTTTAAGAAATATTGCTCCTCTTCCTCGACCCCTTCCACGACCTGATGATGCCATGCTTTAGTCGGAATAAAATGAAATATTAATTTGTTTTTAATTTTACGAATTTTTTAATCGTGAATTTTTTATTTCTTTTTTTTTTCATTTTGTTTGGTACTGATAGTTTTTATCAGCCAGTCCAGGGTTTCATCCCCGCTTCATGAACCGCGATTCCGCAGGGGTGGGCGGGGGGCTTGGTTGACGGGGTCCAACTTTCTCATTTAGTTTTTTACCTAATTTTCAAACCCATTCAAAAAGTAGGATACATTGCTAGCGGTCACAGCAGTAATATTTGCGAGTATGTGTTTGAGTAATAAAGAAAGATTATTTCCGTAAGTATGATTTATGTCACTTCCCTCCCATAACACTATCCTTATTATCTACAGCTAGAGACAAGCGCATTTTTTCGTGGATATGTCATTTGCCATCCCTTGTAGGTCCCGGGCACTTCTGACCATGCGTACTTACCCACTTTCCTCCTATGTAGTCAAGCAGGGTCTTAACTAATGAATGCTCATTAGACTCATGTCCCTACCCACCGCTTGTTCGTTCAGCAAGCATATATTTCATCCACTAAATTTCCCGATATCCCCTTCTTCCCATATTTCCCTCCTTATTTAACACAATCTCCACATACAGCACTTTTGTCACAATTTATCTCTGTTTTCAACTTTTCTTCATCCAAACAACCCCATTCGCCCATGAAGCTCATAATTTTCCAGTATCGCAAAAAAACGAACATTACGCGAACCATCCAGGGGCATTCTGTGGCCAAAATCCTTGTTCCCGGCTATAAGGCTCATCGACTGTTTTGTCCTCCCGCTTTGAAACCAGTCGTTACGCACATAACCGTCAATTTTACCTTCAACACATTTACCCTAGGACGATAATTTTATAAAATGTGTGTCCAGCATAATGTCATGCATGTTGCATAAGCCTGTTGACCCCTTACGAAACGGCTAATTATAAAGGTTATTGATATCACGGTATCCCATACACTTTTACCCTAGCACTCGTTCTACCATTCAAGCCTTCTTGCATACACTAGCATGTGATAATGGGATCGCACCTCTTTATCCGATCGTTTCTTTCAACCCATCCGTATACACCGAACTTGACGCTCCGAATATAAACCCCCTTATCCCATGAAATCATATTCATATACTTTCTTTATTTTAATTTCTTTATATTTTCTTCTGCTATCACCATGCCCAGTCCCATAGGATTATAATCTTTCTCTTATGCCGGTTAAAAATGCAGCCTCAGACTTGCCATCCCTTCCGCCACTATCTCTAACAGTATATGATGGTCACGGCTATCATTCGCTAACATCACCGTATCATTCGCAAAGAATACGGCCGGTATCACTTGCCACTCCCACTTCTTTAATTTGTAATGCAAACAGTAGCAGTGGGAGTATACCTCATTGCTTGAGCCCAACTTAAAGGTCAATGTTACCTGATTCATTGACCCTAAATATACATGATGAAATATTTCGGCCCTAAAAGCTGGGACGAGATTAGAGATTAAGTTTAGGAAGTTGCAAATACACCACACTTTTTCCGCTTTTAGGAAGAAAATACACATGCACATGTAACCACCAATGTCAGATATTTATAAGCCGCTACCATCGTTAGCTTCATTGGTCAGACATGTTTACATAATAAATTTTGTGGAATAGACAAGGCACTTTTACAATTAAATGAAGCTAAAAGCCTATTCTATATATGAGGTTTCTATTTAAATAGCACCTCCCTTAACCATTTTCAATGATACTCATATGAGATTTCAGCATTTCTGGATAAGGTGATTCCCCGTTGTCCTATATTGATGTTGCGTGTTTATTTCCATGAACACATTTGAGAGATGCTTGTTAAGAATATTCTTCTACCTGCTGTTTTGTTTTAGTGATTAGCTTTGTTGGCATGTTTTTTTTCTTCTTTTTGTGCATGTGCCATTGAACTTCCTGTTGCACACATAAGCCAATCCACAGCCATGTTTGTCTGAAAACAATTAAGTTGCATCATTATGATGGAATTCAGCCTGTGTCAGATGTGGTAAATGTCCAACATTCAAAATTACCACTGCGTTAAAAAAACTATGAATATATGAAAGACATTTGAGAAGGAGAATTGGCGTGTGTTTAAAATGAAATATGACTTCAATGCTGCACATTCCGCACATTCTGCACATTCTGCGTATGGGGATGGTGAATTGCATGAAAATGTAAAACATCTCACGGAAAAATTAAAAGCGTTATATAAGGAAAAAATAATTTGACGTTGTCGAGACACAGTTTGAACACAAAAAACATAAGCAAAACGTGAGAGTTCAAGCCTATTTCGTTGGTCGTTAAAACAAGGCAAGCAAGTGATAATTGGGGGGGGGGGGATAATCGTATTGCGGTAGAAATCGGATAAAGCAATTGAAATATGCCAGCTGCATGAATTAGATGAAACCGACAGCAGAGCTGTAAACCAAGACCTTGCAGAACACAAACCACATGGAAAAAACAAGACAATCACATCAGTCTTAATGTAAGTTTTGTGATACCATTCACGAATACCAATTTTGTCACGCTTATTGTAAAATGTGTACTTTCTGTGGAAATTGGCATAATTTTGCTTCCGTTGCATGTCTACATAAGAAACCCAGAGACAGCAAACACAACAACGACCTAATGGAAACAGATTACGCAAGCTTTCCGATCGCAGTCCGGAAAAGCAAGATCACGAAAAAAATGGCCGACGACACAATGTGCACGATATCTACTATAAGGATAACGGTGATACACTTGAATGCAATCAGAAACTATAAATGCCCAGCTAGATGCTTTTTTTCATTAAGTTCATGTCAAAGCCATCGTCGATAATTAATTGTTGGACTTAAACGTCGATTATGGAGCAACATGCAATGTGATATCCGATGCTACCACCTTTCCTTGTCTAATAGATCACGTTCGAACAAACAGAAAGAATTTAAACTGGTCATTCATTCCAAGGATACCAACCAGACATTTAGAACATGTATACTGATTTGCAAAATATCGGATGCACAGTGCCCAATTAGAGGCTCCATGTGTACAGTAACCGGGATTACGATTACCTTACCAAGTTGCGTGCCGATTGACGTTGTCACGAAACTCCATCTCTTTCGGTCTTGGGCAGTGTGCTTGGCCTTCTCGAAGGTATGCGCCTCAAGGCCCACATTTCGAATGCTTCCAGGCGCTGCTGTGAACTTTTGCTGATGGTCCATGTCTCGTCTGGTCAACAGCAATTTTGATCAGACATAGCATTTGATGAATCTTAGTCTTGCTGGTATAGATATCTTAGGATTCGTCATTATCGTTCGCATTTTGCTAAGTGACTTTCTCGCGATTTCTTTTCTTCTGCGAATCTCCTCTTTACTCTTTCCGTTTTCGGTAACCAACTCTCCCAAATACACAGATTTACTGACGTGTTCAACCTCCTGGCCATCTAGATGGAGGTTAACTTTGGGTATTTCGCTTTTTCTGCTAACTACCATGGTCTTTCTCTTTTTTTTGTTCATCTTCATACCGAAATATTTACCCTCTTGATTTAACCTGTCGGCCAGTATTTGCTATTCATTCTCGTTTTCTGCTATCGCTGTGTCGTCTGCATATCTCAGGTTGCTTATTCGTCTACCTCCGACTGAGACTCCCTCATTTTCACTCATTTTCGCTCTAAATATAAGCTCCGTAAATAAATTGAAAAGTTATGGTGATAGCACACATCCCTGCCTCGTGTCCCTTCAATACCCTCTGAGTTCCCTTGGTCGGTTCGCACAACTGCAGCCTGATCCCAGCAGAGCCTGTCTATAATTCGTACGTCCTTTCTATCCATTCTAGCTAGTTTAAGTTTTTCGATAAGCTTTTCGTTGTTAACTCTGTCAAAAGCCTTTTCGTAGTTTATGAAGCATATATATACGTCTTTCTGCATCTCTAGATATTTCTCGTTTATCGTTCTCAGATTGAGAATTCCTTCTCGTGTACCCTTTCCTTTTCTGAATCCACTCTGATTTTCACCAATCTCACGGTTAATGGCTGCGCTGTTACGGTACAGTATGCTTTTCAGTAGGATTTTTGCAACGTGACTCATTAAACTGATTGTTCGAAAGTCGGTGCAATTCACGGTTTTTGGTTTCTTTGGTAAAGGGATGAATGTTGACTTTTTCATGTTCTCTGGAATATATCCGCTATCATAGATCTTATTACATAGTTCTTTAATTTTGTCTATGCCTTTTTCATCTAAAGCTTGCAGCATTTCAGTCGATATTTCATCGTCTTCAGGGGCCTTGTCAGGTCGTAAGGACTTTATGGCCTTTCTGACCTCTTCTTTGATATAACGGGACCCTCTGTGTTATTCATTTGCAAAATATCTCCTCTATTATCTGCGAACAGTTCCTCTATGTACTCTTCCATCGGTCTTGGATTTCCTGTTGGTCGAATAATACTCTTCCTTCTTTGCTCGTGATGCAGCTGTTTCAAGCTCGTCTTCTGTCTGTCCTTGTGACCTTTTTCACTTTTTGGTACATTTCTCTCGTTTTATGCTGTGCTTTCAGCTCTTCAATTTATGCACAGTTCTCGCTTATCCAGTCTTCCTTTGCTTTGTCCCACATTTTATGTACTTTTTGGTCGAGCATTGTATATGCTCGACCATTCCGGGGTTACGCAATAAAAGTATAAATGGTAAGCGGGTTTACAGTAGAAAAATGCATGCGCAGTATTTTATATCTCACATATTAGATGCGCATCTGTTTCTATGCAATAAAACTATAGAACAAATTTATGATAACATTTATAAATAGGAGGAATTAATCTGTTTCTTAGGGTATATTTGGCATAACGTGAATATGATTCGGCCTGTCCGACATTCACTCACTAAGATTCAATTTTATTTTGTTGAATATGGTTTCTTTAAAATTACAGTAAATGTATTGACCTATCATTTGTTTTATTTCTTTGTTACATGTCACTAGTTAATCCGGAAGAAAACTGGGATGTAGTCCAGACCACTATAGAATGGAATCTAATCGAGATTCCAATTACCAGTGTCTGAATAAAAACTGTCCCTTGTAAAAAATGACCTACCATCCTTAAAATGTCAAAAATAATAACTGTTTTATAAAAAAAAACAGGAAAAGCCACAAAATAAACACAAAAATATGTTTGAGTTTATGGATATTAAAGGATACTGGGTAGATAAACAAAAATATGGCAACTTATTGTCATTCAAAAAGATTGAACATAAAAAAGTTAAAGTTGATTTCTAGTAACCGTAGTAACCGCATTTAAAATTAACAGATTAACAGACTGTGTTTTTGTCCATCAAAGCACCATACAACTGTCAATGATGTGATTTATTGTTAAAGAGCATTAACACTACTATCGATGTATCAAACATTTTTTATATATAAATCAAATGCCATTCTTCAAGAAATGTCGTTGTTTATATGTTGATAAAGCGCATTGAATAACATTGAAAAGCATAGCCCATCTATGCTTTTTTACCGCTTAGTCGAAAATGCACCAGGTGGTGAGGCGTTTTAGATGCCCTCATTAAGCTTGATGTAGTGGAACCACGAAAACAAGCCTGTATTGAAAGATTTGCTCGAACTCATTTGATTTCAATATTTTCTAATATGCATGAAATTACTCCATCACCATGCCAAGTTTCTCAAACCAGATGATATAATACCAGAGCGATATTTGAGTGAATGCAGTGGATTTTATGGGCTTACAATATGAATAGATCTACAAGATCTCAACGAGGCTCTCATGAGACCCAATAATCCGTTGATAAATGAAGTCGTATAATTCCTAAAGGTATTTCCATGCTCGATATCAAGTCTTAATCTTGGCCTATCAATTTTGATGAACAATGCATCACAATCTCGTCATAAACAACGAATTAATCTCAAAATTGGTAATATGATCGATGCCAAAAATGTGCACTTTAGAATTTGGTTGACCGATTTCCATGGACGATGATGGACGTTCATTTTAAAGGGTTTCGTCAGAATTCGTTGAAGAAACTAACTCTTTGGTTTTGAAGGGGAAATTGACATGCCAATTTAATAACCTCGCAATGTTGTGAAATCGAAATTTGAGGGTTCGTCTTTCCAATGAGCACGCGAAAGTGTGTCGGCAAGGTATATTCTTTTACAGTTCTCGCAAACAATGATGTGGCATAGTTTTGGAGCGGATCACTTTGCTCAAATGGCGATACCCGATCCGGATTTTTTCGAATCACAAGTCATCGTGACGGGATTAACCTTCCTGATTTCATACACTTCTACAAGCGGGATGGCGCAACATTGATCGTGCCGCCCTACTTTGATGTCTTTTCAAACAATTTCATTAAATGAACTAAATGGGAGGATGAATTGCTTAAAACAACATTTGACTAAATCAGCTGTCTTTGATTTTATTGCGAATTTACTCAGTTCCTTATCATGATTTATCGTCTCTTTAGTTTTATAATTTTTGCTTTGCTATCAGAATAAATAAGAACTGCGTTTGCCTGGATACAAACCATCACATGAATAATATACATAAACCGATTCAAAACCGTTCATGGTCTTTTTAAACCGACGATGCAGCAAATAACACAATGTTGCAATAAGCCTCTAAGCCACCATACACTAATTCAACATGTGTTCTTTTATTTAGTAAAAATTATATTTACATAAAGGAAAATGAAATCACGTTTTTGTTGTTGAGTTATTTATTTATTTCAAGTCATGGTCATTGTAAAGAGCAAATACATTAAATCAACAACATGAAAGTGTAAATACTACTTTTTAATACGTCATAGCTAGTGTGGGCGTATACGCAATTAGTGCATACATTGCATATGAATTTCTATGGCCAAAATTCGAATACATTGATATCATATTACATGATTCAGAATAGAAAGAATTATAATGAATCACCAATTTTTATTAGACTCTCTTCGACTTTACTGTTTAGTATTGATTCATGAAATTAGAGGCTGCATGATATAGTGGATTGACAGTTTTACTCTAATCCAAATTCAATCATTCAACAGTATTACATATCTATATTTAATTATAAAAGAGTTATTTTAAAAGCAAAATAAGTTTGTAAGGTTTGCCTAAATATCAAACAACACCTACACATATGACATGTATATATGATTGAGTTATTTTTATCTGCAATCTTTTCGGTTGCGAAAATATGCAGGCATTGCAATCAACCGATAAAATCCAATTTGTTCCCGTGCATCGATTTTCTTTACATTACAAAACATAACACATCCTTATTCATATACATTAATATACAATAGCTATCGAGCGTGAAGCATAGGATATTAAAATAACGATTTGAATAATGGAATAGAAGATATTTAATTTGTTTGGACATCACCACTCAATCAAAATGCCATTTTTCTTCGTCTTGCTGAAACCACTGAGCGGAATCCCTGGCCCCCTAATTGGCTCATTTAAAGAGGTGTGAGAGTTATACTGCACAAGTTATTGACGTCATCTATCAAGGCTCGCCATATAAAAGCACTGTGACACATAATCAATACTCGTCATGCCCAGTACCTCACTTCGCGTTGAAGTCGATTATTGAACCTTTAGGTTTTGTTAAATATGACATCTATATTATGAGTGAATTATTTTATAACGCTGAAAACAAAGAAGCTATGTATATTCTGCCTACACATTGACCTTTTTCCAGATCATATAACAAACTGAACATTAAATAAGATCGTGTTCTTTTAGTTATCAAAAAAATAACTATTAAAATTATGAAACATAATATTCAAATATAGGAAAGAAAAGATTGTAGATGTTTGTGCTCTTTAAGGAGCACACCATCCAGCTAGTTCATATTTCAAACCATTTCAAATGCCTAGGATACTTTTACTTTTTATTATTGACTATGTCGACTCGGAAGCAAATGAACAGATCAAATAAACATGTATACATAATTTATAATAGTTGTAAAACCTTTAGAAATTCCCCTGCCATTTCAAGATCTTTCTCAACGTTTTACATATAGACAAAAAATGTTTGTGTAGTAAAAATACATAAATATATAAATATATTTGTATATTCATAATGTGCATGTGTGCGGTTTGAAGTTTAAATACATGCGCATTGTTTCTTCGGTTATTTAATTTTCTTTAATAATCACAAAAAAACAAGACACTAGACGCCACTTCACATGCATTTAATGTGGTCATAGGGCATAGAATAACTGTTTTCAACGTTGTTATATATATCCCTTTATTGATACATTGACTGTGTGGTATCATTCAGAATGTGATACGTGTTTAAACATTTTCAGATATATGTTAACCTTCTTTATTAACATTTTAATTCACAAACAGCAATTGTTTATTGAAAAAAGTGCAATAATAATGCTGATAATTTGAATTTTGCTATGGCATTTTGGCAATCAAATTTACTTGCTCATATGTACCAAAACATGTTCCTTATTACAAAGTGTAAGCCCTTATTATTGATGAATTCCTAAGAAATCATATGCGTTACACATATGGAGAAAACTGATTATACAAATACAGCAGTGATTCAAATAATTAGCTATTGATATATTTGCATATCGTCTTAAATGGTATTGGCAATTAGCCGAAAAGGCCATTTACACGAATTTCAAGCAAAATGACACAGTAGTGTGTAATTCAATAAAGGGAATTATCGATAAGCTATTTGCATGCATATGTAATCCATGCAACTGTTTTCATAAATTAAGTGCATATGTGCGTGTATCATTTGTCCTTTATGTGTGCTTACCTTGTATGCAAGACATAATGATTGAATAAATATATGATCTTTGTAAGTAAGTGCATTAGAACCAAATATTTTTTTTATTGATATGTATCATAGCTGATCATAGCTGATAACCTTTATAAGAAACAAGTAAATTCAAGGGAAACTATTTCATGTTGAAATAAGCATATCACAAAAGTTTTTTATACAACAAATAAGGACGTAATTAACTTAATTAACTTCAAGTTGGTTAGTAATATTATAACAATGGCTGGATATTCGTCTGCTGGTGTAGGGGCAGCACCATTTATTGACGCTAAAATAGCCCAGCGAAAAGTAATTTTGTTTACAAAACAGCGAAATCAAGATTCGGAAGAAGTGAAAGAATTGTTATCAACATATAAACTACCGGAGGATATATTCGAAATATGTGAGATTGAGTCAAGACAAGATTGTAATCAGATAGAAAATTATTTTCAAGTTCTTTGTCAAACTAACTCACGAATCGTAAGTATCTATATTTCAAAGTATTTAAATTTATATTTGTAGAAGAAGGTAAAAAGACGTATGTGTCAGACAACCTAAAACAACTTTTTCATATATTTTTCATGTTCCCCTTGCGATTTGAAATATTGATCGTGATATTTTTTTAATAAAATGGCTTCTATTTTGATTCATGATTAAACAAAACCATGTTAATGCTTATTTGACTATGTTTGTGAATATAAATAGTAATTTAACAAACCAATTCAATTATTTGTTTAGGATTTATTTCTCTAGTGGATAACTCACCATGGTGTCAAATAATGAATATCATATAATTGTTAAAAGAAATGAAAAGTTTGATGATAAAAACATTATGACGAGTATGCAGAAGGAATGCTCACAAAAATTTGGTAATAATAGAAAATAACCTTATATTCGTTCGAAATCTATCAACATCGTATTTTTTTAGTTATCAGTATCTTGGAGTCATTGATGTATTTCAGTGATACAAGAAAATTTGATCTGAAACGTACCAAATCATATGATTCACCATGAAACCATTAAATTGAAATTCATCATAATTGTCATACATCTTAATTCAAATAATTTCTGAGATTCTGAGTAAAACTTTAAATGTTAGATCTTTAAGTACATTTGCGGACTTGCCCCGATTTAAAACACTTTACCTGTCAAATTCCAAATGATTCTGTTTCCACATATGTACTCAAAGTACCTTACTGTTCTTGTATCAATATAAAGCCAATTTGTTTTAATTACTAAAGTAGATGTTCAAACATCGTTGAATGTTTTAACGTTTTTGAATATTTACGTATATAAATTGCTATGAAATTGGTGATATTATTATACAATTAACAACTTAAAATAGATATCTAGAAAAAGCTATTCATAGCCATACTATTTTGTTACATTCAATTTTAGCATCTATACATCTAAGTATTTGATGTTAATATTCATTGGAAGATATCCTTAAAATTCATTAGATATTGCTAAAAATATTAAAAAAGGACAGAAAAATAAGATTTGTACTTCCATCAGCTTTTGATTTACAATAACATATAAATATTCTCATATCTATATCTAAAGCTGCTTCATATATATTTGTATTAGTTTAAATTTATCGTGAAATTTTTTCAGAAAACATTTCATCGAAAATTTGGGATGCATTAGTTTTAATCCAATTCGGGTTTTTAGATTATGCAATAGTCAAATCGTTATTAAATGTTAACAATATTAAATGCTCTTATGAATAACATATGCAAAATTTGAATATGTTGATTTAAAGTACTTGACATTGTTTACTGATAAACAATATCAAACTAATTTCAAATCATGAAATAGAGCCATTATTATTTATGGGTTGGGCAACGATTATATTCAATGTGTTTGTCATTTTT
>LQRL01186160.1:20679-30958 GCA_001703475.1 Hydroides elegans
GGTCCTCTGCTTCGCGCTAACGCGGCGGCGGAGGACTAATAAACTTAATTTGTTTATACATACAATGTATAAAATGAATCTAAAAATAATATTTTCCAAACCGTTGCGAAGCAAGTAAATTAATTGGGTTTTATTCAAATTCAAGCTTTTTAGGCAGCATATCTTAACTATTGGTGCCGAAAGGAAAGATGAAAAAATGCGTGTTTTACCTGGTCAAATCCAAGTTTGTCCTTTGGAGCCGGGGGAATTTCGACATACGGCAAATGTTCAAGATGGTCGAAATAAACTGTTAAAAAGCGAGCAAAGTTAGTGCAATTTAAGGTATAAGATGAGAAAACGATTTTGAGGCTGGACAAGAATTTCTTTAGCTTTATATCTTCATGTACTTTCAGACTAAATTATAATACCCAATACGTATAACAAAACTAGAGTCATAAGTTTGACCAAGGCCAAGACTGCTTTACATACTGATATTTTCAATTTTCATGTGCGTAAACTGTTCGCGCTCTTGCTCCAGTGTGTTGCTGTCCTGCATGGGAACTGATATGTAGCCATAGAAATCCGTATTCAAAATATGCAAAGGAATCTCGTGGTACTGAGCCGTCACGGCAAATATAATGACATCATCGATTGCACCGCTATAGTCTAAAACAATTAGAAAGGGTTCAGAGACGAACATTAAAACAAACTTAAATGGGGACACATAGTAATCATGTATTGTTAATATATGTGGTATATAAAAGTAGAGTGTTTTTCCGTTATTTAAAATATAACGGCAACGTGTCGCGAATGTAATTCTAGGAATAATTGCACGGGGATCGAAAGTATTGGCCTCATTTTAAACAGATGTATTATACGTCATTAGCTAAGGAGGCAGACGGCTGCATTGTATAATATTAGAAAACAATAAAGATAACTAGAAGGTCAGTGACCTTGGATCCCCCGTGAACTTCAACAATTCGTGGATGCAGGATGGTCAATTTTTACTATAATTAACCTTGGAAATAACGAACTATTTAGCGAATAAACAAGATCATGTGATGAAAGAACAAGACTGTCCAGGGACAGTGTGCCACAGCTTGTCATTCTCTTATTGCTGTCTATTTCCATATTTAGCACAACCAATAAGAAGGTTCATTATAAGTTTTTTTCTGGCAAAATAAAGGATTCTTTCTTCTAAGAATGTCTCGCATTGTGAGTTTTTGTAAAATATTCAGTATATCCTACAAAAACTAGAGAAGATCATCTCAATTGTAATTTCGCCAAAAAAAAAAAAAATGTTGAACATGACTATAGTGGTTCATCTAGACACTCTTAAATGTCAATAACAAGCCAAGGGAGATTGTGAATCACAACCATAATTAACAAACATATAGGTAACAATATAATCAATATCGTATTATACATCAGACCCTACGCAATTGGTGTACCTGGAGAAGCAATACAAGACATCTCTTATTTCATTTAGCCAAAGGGAAAGTCCGACATCCCGCTTTTTAAAATTTTCTATCAAACCGGTAACTCACATATAAAACCACATGAACAACATTCTAATATATATGAAGGACACATCTGATTAACAAAGTGGCAGTCGTAGCAACTCAGGACAGAAAATTAAATAATCTTATCCGATCAGTATTCAAATTAATCACCGTAAATCATCTAAATAAATGCTTGAAGATATTTTGCTACAACTGGTCTTTCTACACATACACATGTCCTAATCAAAAGGGTGTCGAAACATTCAATAAGGCACTTGAGATGATAAAATATAAAGCGCAAGTACAGTGGGTTTAACTCAATTTATAAGGTGATACACATAATTCATCCCAAAATTGCATAATCTAATTCAACTGATGTATCAATTAATTTAAATACCATCATATATAGGCGCTCGAATGCAACATGTGGATGGCAAAGCAGAATACACCCTATTATCGCTCACATGTTGCAGTTTGTTTATATCAGAAATATAAGCATATTTTTGCTTATAACAGTGCTTATATAAGCCTGATCGATATAAAAAGCACACCCTGAAGAGGTATTCACCTTATTAGGTTCCCATTAAAATATAAAAAGAATCGGTCAAGAAATGTGTGAGAAGAAGGGTCGGATGTTAACAACATAACCCACTAACTAACACATAGTGATCGCACAAACCACGGTTTACTTCGTAAGCCGTGGCTAAAAACAGAGTAGCATCTTGCATCATCACTCACTTCTTTCTGAAGACATATCTAGGACTGACGAGACCAGTTGGAAAAACGAGGCCAGTGAAACAAATATATAATTTAACTTACAATGCAAAGATGCTTATATAAGCACGATTACTTTTGTAAGCCCATTCCAAATGCACCAGGCTCCCAAAATAGGTGTTAACACATCTCTATTAATTTCCTGATTAATATGCTGATATAAGCATGATTGGTTATAAATATGCTTATATAAGCATACTTGCTCATAAAATCACACGCAAAATGTTTTTGGAGGGCAGCTGACGAGACAAGTGAAGAAAGAATATAATTTCACTTATCTAAAAAATAATATGCTTATATAAGCATGTTTGCTTATTTAAGCAATATATAAGTACATACCACCTTACGTACATACCAGCTTATATAAGTACATACCACGTACTTAAATGATAATATCTTATATTATCAGGCACATTTCCTCATCTTTTTGCTACTTTTTAAAGTGCTCCAAAATCGACCATTTTCAACCGATTGAGATGACACCATGACGAGGCATGACTTTAGGCCCTGGTTTATATGTGTATTAAATTAAAAATCTCTGGCTCAATTCCTTCATATCAAACTCGCGTGCACAAAGTACTTAACATCGGGTGAAAATGTTTAAATCGACAATTTTCAAAGTGTTTCAGAATCGACAATTTTCAACCGATCCAGATAAATCTTTGACGAGGCACGAATTCAGACCTCGGTTTATACGAGAATATAATTTGAAAGGTCTAGCTTAATTGCTTCATACCAAACTCGCGTGCACAAAGTGCTAGGCATCTGAGAATATGTTTCAAATCGACCATTTTTAAAGTGCTCCAGAATCGACAATTTTCAACCGATCGAGATAAAACCTTCACGAGGCACGACTTCAGACCTTTGTTTCTGTGTGTTTGAAATGTAAAAGCTCTAGCTCAATTGCTTCAGACCAAACTCGCATGCACAAAGTGCTTGGCATCTGAAACAAAAAGTTTAAAATCGACAATTTTTAAAGTGCTCCAGCATCGACAATTTTCAACCGATCGAGATAAAACATTGACGAGGCACGACTTCAGACCTTGGTTTATGCGTGTAAAAAAAATTATAAGGTCTAGCCCAATTGCTTCAGACCAAACTCGCATGCACAAAGTGCTTGGCATTTGAAACAAAAAGTTTAAATCACAATTTTTCTAAAGTGCAGCAGAATCGACAATTTTCAATCGATCGAGATAAAACATTGACGAGGCACGACTTCAGACCTTGGTTTATGCGTGTAAAAAATTTAAAAGGTCTAGCCCAATTGCTTCAGACCAAACTCGCCTGCACAAAGTGCTTGGTATCTGAAAAAAAAGTTTAAAATCGACAATTTTCAAAGTGCTCCAGAATCGACAATTTTCAACCGATCGAGAAAAAACCTTGACAAGGCACGACTTCAGACCGTGGTTTATACGTGTATAAAATTTGAAAGCTCTAGCTCAACTCCTTCATACCAAACTCGCGTGCACAAAGTACCCTATGTCAAGCGGGACAGACAGACGGACAGACAGACGGACAGACGGACGGACAAGCTCAACCCTATATCCCCTCGTTTTCACGGGGGATAATGAGTCGATTTTAACAATATTAGTGCATAAAAAAGTTTATGAAATAACCTGGAGGTGGAGGAAAAAACGCCAACTTTGTTGAGTCGGCATGCCTCAGGTTGATCAGATAGGCCGTGTGTACGTTGGCTACTTCGAAACAGCCCTCCCAGTGTCGCCTCAACATAGGTTCATACTCGGGCGTGCGCTTGTAGTAACCCTGAACAAATTGAGGAAAAACAACTTGTGACATCCCTGTAAGAAAATAACTTTTGATTTTTTTCCTTATTCTGGTGTTCGTACAAACAAGTCAGACGGTGGTTGATCAAATGGAACAGAATCTACATTGTATATTGGTTTGTATCATGATTCCAGCACACTTACACTGATCTTTTTTCAGAAAAAATATAAATATAAACGGGAGATAAAACTGAATATATGAGTATATTTAGCTGTGTATCTTTTATGCGAGCTGGCACTTAAAATTATCTAAAAATGAGGCTTGAAATAAATGCTTACACTGCTGAGCCCCCAAAAAAGAGTTCGTTTTATATAAAGCATCTGCAAATACGTGATAAATTGACAAAGAAAACCTACGGAAGTTCACAGTCGCAAGAGCTTTTCAACTGGGTTTTGTTTTGTATTTTAATCAGGAATTGATAATTCTGTTTCCGTTATTAAATTTTAATGGGTATCCAGTCAAAGTCTCCGGCTTGAGTCGCCTAAAAGAATTACATTTATACGACAAAAGGTCAAAAACCAAACATTTTCTGCAGAGTTGTAACCAATCTATAGCCTATTAAGTTGACTTTTTAAAATCCACAAATCTAGAACATATTGATATAGAGAAATGGTCGGGCCAACTTAAATATTATACACTCAAATTTAAGGTCTAAATTATTACTATATTTTGTTTCGCTTCAAGTTTTCTGTCGTTATGTTTTTATAAGCAACAATGCAGAGAAAATCGGCAAAATGGCGTAACCAATATACATCCAATGCGAAACAGTTCAAACACAGGAAATATTAAACTAACTTTGGAAAAGATTTGCTTAAAGGCAAAAACACCCAATGTACACACCGGGATGAAACGTGTGTCTTCGGTTCATGTTAGCTGATGCTATCATGCTGTGTTATCCAAACAACACATGTTCTGATATATTTGACCTGATGTTGCAAAAACTAAGAACAATCCGTTAGACCAAATTTGTTCTGCAAATATCACCAAAGCTAGGAAACATACATCAAGCAATGATTTTGGGAATGCTAGTATATGTAGTTCTTTTACTTTATTTTCTGGTATCAATTTTAAATTTGAAAAGAATAATCTTTTTCATCTAAGAAACCTAGGATGGAACATTACTATAATACAAACAGTTTTCATTACTGTTATCCTTAGCCTTATGACTTGAAATAGATTATTACCCCTAAAAAAATAGTTGTGGGAATGACCGATTAAGTTCCCTGAAAAGAGACACTAATTATGCTGCTTCTACATGGAAGTTTAGGTTGCGCATGATATTTATAAACTTATACATGTATATCCTAATCCGATTATCAGATATTTTGACCTACCAAAAAGCAGAGATGATATCGCAATAAGCAGCAACCAGCACTGGTAAAATTATAACTTTAACAGTTAACCGATTGATTTAGCAATGACAAACTAACTTACATTTTCAGCCATACCGGCCCAGAAATTACTGTACCATTCTGACGAAGTGGCATTGAGCATCGGCGCAATAACAGTTCTACAAACACATAAATAGACTTAATAAAATAAAACTAGTGTTTCAATTTTAGCTTAGTGCCAAGAGTGTTCGAATAGGCAAACCAATAGCTATGCATAGAAATATAAAGCCTATATAAATTCAAATAAACCTTACGAAATAAGATCAGGGTTTTTTAACGATTCCGATGCTTTCAAAAATATGGGAGCCGTTAGATGTAATAGCATGTAATTAAGTCGCCCTGAAGATCATTATATGTTCAATATTACAAATGAATTAGGGTTCAATCAGGCTCAATTTTATTAGAAATATATACTTACTTGTCTTGTCTGATAAGGTCTCGCAGCACATTTTCATTCAAGAGCAACACGTCTACATCAACAAACTGCAAAAATGGAAGGAATAATACACAACACAAACGACGATTGATTATATAATAATTTGTTTCTTGCAAGATTGGTTTCGATTCAAATAGACTTTTTCTTATCAAATGTAAGGTGCTTCACATATAATTCATGAATATTAATTTCGTACAATGTCATATCCGTTGATACCCACTATAACATAACAGTTTGTTCCCTGTACTGATTGGAATAGCTATATAAAAGACTGTTAATATAACTATACCAACTAAGCATAGAGCCATTATCGAAGCACAAAGTTATATAAAGATATACTTTTCCATTATTTGTGTTATAATATACATAGATATACCAGATAACTTACAAAAATGAAATCAGCCCATGCACTCCTGGCATAGTTGAGGGCTGCTTGGCGAAGTTTTATAACATTGTTAAATCTTTCCTGTGACCAATGACAATCCTCTTCCTGATCAGGATAGTCTACATGAAATAAAATATTCTAAATTAACAATAACTTCGAGGTATTAATCATTGAGAAATTTATATAAATGATATTTGGTTACTTGAACACCAAAGTTATGAAAATGTATTTGTGTTGTATGTTTTCTTCTGCTCCATCTGTGATGGAAGCATAAAACATTATTAAATAAATCTAACTATTGTTGTACAAGTGAACTATACCTTTTGGTCCAGATTTATCTATTTCAACGATGATGTTATGGTACAAATGATCTACATCTTCTATCCAGGCACTTATAATTTCGACGGAGTTGTCTTTACTGTGGTCACATCGAATCCTAAAAAAATATCATGAATAATATAACACTTATTGAAACGAATATTGTACAAGGTGACTCTTTCTTTGCAAATATGGTTTCGCAAAACCTATCGAAATACCGTCACATGAAAGTGCTTGATTCATATCGAGAATTTCAGTAATTGCGTGTGTCAAAGTGCAGGAGTCAAGTAGGTTAAAGAATAATTAATAAATTATTGTGAACTTATAAAAACTGTTTAAGATTAGAGAATTCTAATAAGCTCGTTTAATTATTAACTTATAGGGGCATTTCCACAGCAGGTAAATTATAGCGAGTTCGTGCGGTTATTCAACGAAATGTAAACGATGATGACTCTATACATTTAGAGTATAACCATTGTATTAAAATGTTATTCGTGTGTCTGAGAGTTATATCACATTCACTCGTACAAGTTGTACGAGTTTATAAATATATAGTCAGATACTGTACTGCGACACAATAGCTTATTAGATATAATAGATTCATATGAATACGTCATTCATATTAAATTTTAGTTTGGTTTTTATCTATCACACATACTTAACTTCGAACGTAAGAGTATTTTGGACATATACGAGACACTCGTAATTTTGATTAACCTCATTTCCCAAGTCCTGTGCAGTTAGGCGGGATGGAGGTCATGAAGAATATCACTTCATGGGTCCTTCTTTCTCGCATGTTTTGCGATTGCAATTTTTGTGGTTTACACATATATGCGAACTACTCGTGTGTTGGAAGTCCTGTCCTCATTTGTAGCATTTCTATTTTGTTCATGTTGCATGTACTATTTTGATCAAATACTGAAGAGGCGTACTCCATCCTTGTCATTACTAAGGAATCATAAGTATATTTGCAAAATCCAGGCATTCGACGAGTTTTTTTTTATAGAAAGGATCGACTAATTTTAGCTTTCGATGACATGTGTTCAATCATTGGCCAAATTTGTTTGCATTGCATATGCAATCAAGAATATGACAATGTTTCTATATTTGAGTTGCATTTGTATACGGCTTCAAAAATAGTAGGGAGGGGAAAACCTGAAATTGTGGGTCAAATCATAGCCTTTGAAGTCTTATGCTATCGAAGAGGCGAAGAGGTGAAACACCATAGACCGGTGAGGCATGGAAATTGTCAAGATACGAGTAGTGTGTACATTTTCGTTTTAGTCATTTTTTTTATCTGTCTGTCCAGGTTTTCACCCACCCCGCCTTTTGAACCGCAGTTCCGCAGGGGGGACCTTATATTATCAGACCTTGCTAGACGGGGTCCTACCTACTTCTTTCCTCTAAACCAATATCAGAGAACGATCCACTGCTAGCGGTCCCAACAGTAATATTTGCGAACATAGTGTGTGTTTGAGTGATTGGGTAAGTTCCTCTCAGTAAGTATGGCCTGTCTCCCATACCCCCTTACCACCATCCTACTTATCTAGAGTCAAGTGCCTTCACCGTGGTGAGGTCCTTGGCCCCCACCCCTTCTAATCCCTGTGCACTTCTCACCATACGCACATATTGCCCTACCTTCATCCTATCTATTCAAGCAGCCATGCAACATCATAAGTTTTTGGTATTTATCATACGGTTCATTTATTTAAAAAATGTTTTCATAACACACTTACCATATTGATATCCGATCTTTAGGGTAATTGAGGTTTTGCAAATAATTCAAAAAGTACGGCAAGATATGAGCCTTGTTTCTTATCAGCAATGGAATTAAAACAGTGGGTTCTCGTTCTACAGGGTTTCTTACGGAATTCGGACCCTGTGAATGATCGTGTTTATTGTCATTAAATCCATTGCAAATAATAATGCAACATGACAAAAGCAAAATATATAGTATTTGCATTTTAGCTAAAGTGATTTTTTTTTGCCGTGTTGTCATCTGTTCCACATCCGCAAGTAAACTGTAACCCTACATTTGCCAGAAATCCTAACGGAAAATTAGCCTTGAGAAAACGAATGTTTCGAATGCACATGTTTCGATCGCAAGGATTTTCCGAAAACGTTTTTACTTCCTCGTCTTGTTTCAGAGCAATAAATATTACAAAACAGAAGTGTCAAGCGTTTTGCATAAAATAATACATCATCTAAGTGAACAATACATCTTATTGTATATTTGGTAAAAACAAGCAATTCTTAAATAAAACACAATCTGGAATGGCAATTGAACATCTAGAGAGATTCAAAGCAGAGGTAAGATTAGAGGTAATGCTGTTAATCTTTTGCCTGACATTCATTTCTAATGTATCTTGCGTGCTTTAATCCATAAACACATTAACCAATCTTAGCCCACTTATTTTTTTACCTATTTCACTCAGTTGGATAGGGGGCAGACACTGAGACAGCGATGAATGAGAAAAGGGTGCAATTGTGTGGGTTAGTTGGTTGGCATATGCTATCGTTGGTCGAAAAAATGCAATATATAGGGGTCTATTATTTTATTGTAATTTAGAATCATTATCAAGTTTTATTAAGTCAGTATATTATGATCTATTATCGGTATCGTTTATCGTTACAAATATATGAAGTTTGCTTTTGCATTACGTAATGTATTATAATATATACATATGGGTCTGTCAAAATACACTTCTACGCGTAAGCGTGACGTAATAGTGTTGCGGTATAGGCGACGTTGTGAGTTACGTTTTGGAATTTGGACAATAAAGTCATAAAAAGTTATTTGGAATATTATTTTAGTTGTTCCTGATAATTTACGGCTTAATCCGAACGCCATTTGCGACACATACTCAACTTCAAAACAACTATATACATCGTCAACGAATTCAGCTAAAAACATCAAAATTTCTACTCGTTTATCGTTACAAATATATGAAGTTTGCTTTGCATTACTTAATGTATTGTAATTTATTTCTAGAGTAGAGTGACATACGGGATGACATAATGTTTAAAACGGACGTCACCCGGGCCCTTTTGATGCTGATTTTAAGCAAGTCTCCACCCAATGTTTTAAAACATGGTTCAAAACCTACATACCTCAAACATTCACGTAATATCCGTTGATAGTGGTAATAAAGTATGTAATCCATAACAAAAGAATAACAGCTTCATTCCTTATAACTTTTTGACATAATACATGCCATATGGATCACTTTTAAACAAATATTTGACACATTTACGCTAACGTGTGTTTATTTACAAGTTCCATTGTTCTTATGCATTTACGTGCTTACGTCACAGTATTTATACGCAAAACATCGCGTCACAATTGGGCTTCGCTCTCGTGAAACTATGTTTTTGCTTTCCCGAGGAGAAATGACAGATTTCACTTGTCACGAATTGTAGTATTGTTTTTATTCCTAGATGATTGAATTTGAATGTCAAATTTATTAAAATGATTAATTAATTTTAAATCCCCAAAAGGGCCAAAAATAAAAATGTTCCAGTAATTTGGTTTGGACCCGACAGTATTAATAAAACTATTATTACTAATTAATGAAATACATTTAAATATTGTTATCTCTTTTATGTCCGTTTTTTAGGCCCCAACCCCAAAGGTTGGGGGCCTATAGATTCGGGGTGTCCGTCCGTCCGTCCGTCCGTCCGTCCGTCTGTCCGTCCGTCTGTCATCGAT
>LQRL01186163.1:14199-24776 GCA_001703475.1 Hydroides elegans
GGGGGGGGGTTGGGGGGTTGAAGGGGTTGTATGAGTTGGTGTTTGGGCTCCCACTTAATCTAAACCATGATTAAATAAACAAATGTACCTCTTGGACAATTTGGAGGTGCAGCTGAAGTACCAGTCCTATGTATCAATTATTAATTATGATAGGTTTGACCGAGTGCGCAATCGGATTTAGTTTACGGCCAATTATTTTCAATAATTGATCATGAATACGGCGGAGTTGTAAACTAATAATGATTTGTATTCAAACCAATCACTAGACTTTATACTGCTCAGGAGTATTGTTTTCTTGCTTTATTTATAATTTTGACGCGGGATGCCCACTTATTAAACACCTCTTAGGATTAGTATCCTACAATGATCGATAGAAAGCAATGCTCAATTGGGAAACTAGTTGATTATTAAGGAAAAGGTGTAAGAGACGCGCCACCTCTCTAGTATTTCACCACATTTCATCTAAATCAATGCATATCTATATGAATTATTCAAAATGATATCACATTTGTGACAAAGCGGATAGGCTACCCACCTATTCGACACCCTTTTGATATCTTAAGGAAAATACATATATTTAAGCAGAACTGAATTGAAGATCTGTTCATCTAACGATTTTTCTCGTTTGATATATTCAATTTGAGGTTTTTACATGGATATTTATATCAACCATGGCTCAACATATGATTTTTAATGGATATTAATATCAACCATGGCTCAAAAATATAAATGGGAAGCTTCACATAACTAAATGTCATTTTATTCATCCCCAAATTATCAAGAATACCCAATATAATCGGTTCATGATGAATATCAAAACGAGCTGAAAAAAATGGTAAAAAAAAAACTTTATGGCACTTAAACACATTGAGCAGCTGGCAATTACACCATCATTTGAGCGGAAATTGGGACAAAACCCTCTATTATTATTTTGAATATTGTTGTTTTTACATGTTCTTGTATTGTCTGTTTAAGGAAAAAATGCCTCATATCGTAGGAAACCATTTACATAAGAAAATGATGTATTTATGATATCTTGGCCCATCTTTTCATGATAATGTCAAACCCCGTTTTTTCTATTTTTTTTTTAAATAAGTAAAAATTTGTTGCAGCACAACTGATGGTTTCAAAGAATAGCATTCTAAATCTTAACCGGTACAAAATCGTTTAGCAAGATGTCTTTTCCATACCCAAATAAAAATATTGAATTTCGAAAATCATCAAAATATTTAAGCCTCCATAAAGCCTCTCATATAGACTCCAAAGATATATCACTAAGAGAAAAAAAAGTATCTAAGCGGAAAATATAGATATTTGCTCAACGATATTTGAACACAATTCCATTATGTTTATTATATAATTCAATATTTTGCGTATATAATAGCATAAAAGCAATTTTGTTTAGCTTGGTTAAAATGAAAAAAAAAATAAACGCTAAAATTTATAATTATAAAGTAAATATTTGTAAAAATGTATCCAAGGACTTACTACATTAATTTTTCGTATTATTTGTATAAAAAATATTTATATGGAAGGATTTGTCACATAGTCTATTTTTTCGCGAAGCAAAGAAAATAATTTTTTTGTGTAAATTTTGAGATATCGGCAAAATTGAATATGTCAACATTTTATCACAACATTATCGTATAATATGAAAAGATTAGGACTATTCAAATAAGATAACATTTATTTGTGTTAAGTATAAACTTAAATTGTACTCATTTTAGCGTGATAATAAAATCAATGCGATTGAATTGCATCTAGATTTCCTATAAATTAACCGGTTTTTAGTGTTTAAACTACGCTTTCTAATAAATGAAAAGATAGCAAAGGCTGTTATTATAATGGAGTTATATTTGCTCGCGATTTGATTTTGTGATAAGATACAGATAGCTATAAAATGTTAACGAAAGCTTCAATCCCTTAAATATATATTTATTATAGCTATATTTCGATTATAGGCATTTAATCAGGCAACATATAATTTAAGATATAATTCATGCATTCAGCAATATCCTTCTCGTTCCATAAATCTATTTTGCTAAATATTTGCTTAATCAACTAAAATTACAATATATAAATGAATCACACATTCAAGACACATTAAATACTAAAAATCGAAAATACTCACCTTTTTTCACTTCAAAAGTATCCTATCCAACCAGATGACAACCTTCAAATCCAGCTGATATCATTTCAACACCAACACAATTACTTCGAATACATAAAATAACTAATAAAAGTTCATAAAATCATTTTCGCTATAACAATAAAAATCTTGAAAGCTCCACTTATTTCTGCGCATGCGCAAAATAAATCTCCCTCTTTTTCTCAGAATAAAGCAAGATTATTAGCGACTTATTTGTAAAAGGAACTAGAAAATAATGGGAGTTCTTAGTATGATACGTTGCGATGTGGAACCTTTTATATATGTATACAAAGGTCTTGGCGCGCGGTTTTGAACGTGGGTTTGGCAGGACGCTCGTCGTCGTGTTAGCATAAATTAGCGCCTTTAGGAAAAGGTGCCACAGACGCAATCTTGAAATTTCGCGCCTTTCTCAATTGCCAATCTCTCAAGTTTGGTTGCTGTAGTGCGTGAAAAAGAAAGAAGAAGAGAGAACGCATCATCACATGTTGGTGCGGTTGTACGGGGAAACACCATGAATGTATTTTTGGTAATTGGAAACGGTTGATAACATATATAAACAGAAGAATATTTTACAATTTAATGTGACAATAAAAATAAAAAGTTTAGAGAAATAAATGATTAAACGATGATCAATTAAAATATAATAGTGCAAAAAAAAATATAAAATTCATAATCTAAATAGTTATATAAACATTTATTATTAATCGACGATCAATTTAAAAGATAAAAATGCAAAATAATAAATGATTCATCTAAATAGTCAAGATGCCGTTTATTCATTGATACGACATGTACATAAATCGGTTGACTACATGTATTTAAAAACATTGAATGACATAGTTTTGGAATATGTACGACGAACCGTTATGGCATCGAAGCGTCCACAAGAACGATTTATTTATTGTACTTACAGTAATGTTTTATATGCAACTTCTTTTCATCTTAGGTTTTTGCGACTTTTTAAACAGCTAGACATGTACAGATGACATTTTTCAAAAAGCAACTAGGACCTATAATTGTTTTTAAAATAGTTTCGAAAGATTGCCGCTGGCACATTTCAAATGATTGTCTGTCAATTCTCCCTTAATTTTTATTGTGGCAATATACTAGTCTGTGTAATATTTTACTCGATGGTTTCTTTGGGGAATTCCCAAACTTCTTTCGTCAGTTGCACGTCCAATACTCTAATAAGAACGAGTGTCGTCTATAATTGCATCCTAAAACTAATTTTAGAAATTCGAAGTTCAGAGAAATAGAGATGTACGAAAGGTTAAAAACCAGGCTTAAGACATGTTAAATGACGTAGCTGATGCTACAGTTCAAGTTAGATTCAAATTAAAATGTCATACATTGCGTAAAAAATATATCAAACAATGAAACATTTAGAAAGAAAAAGGAAATGAAATATATAATATATCCTCAACGCAAATCAAAGAGCAATTACTATATATAATGGGTGATACCAATTGTTTAAATCAACGTGTATTCTAGCAAGAAGAAAGAAGAAGCAAGCAAACAAGAAGAAGGGGATGGGTACAGGTAATGGGGGTTGAGTATCAATATGAGACGAAACGGGAGGGAGAGTGAGGTATACCTAACCGCACGCACCCTATCTAAAGCCAAGATTTTATTATAATTCATGATTTAAGAATAGTTTTGTTTTTGTTTGGTAAACAGATTGATCAATATATAAACGACACCTTTGGACATAAAGAACTATTTCTGTTAGTGATATTTGTAAGGCTGCGGTTACATACATGTATATCGCTCCATTTGAATCGGATGGTACGATTTTCACTGTTTTTCTTTGTTCGTGAAATCGCAAGGGATCACAGGATTTTCTCTCCTTGCAATTTCATAAACAAAGAAAACCTGTTAAAATCGTACCATCCTATTTAAATCGAGCGATTTATGTAACCACAGCCTCATTCGTTGATCAGACCTTTTTTGCTGAGGGACACATGAAATGCTAGAACAAACCATTATTTAAAAAAAACTTAGTAAATGCTTTTATCATAAAACAGCATATATGGGCAACTTTGGAAAGTTCTTACTTTAGAACTGACCATCAAGATACACATATGCTACTTGGCTGACCCTTGTTGCAATTTCCTGACTCTAGTTGCTCTGATAGCACGTTTTTCCAGCTGTCTTAGTTTTGACCGACGGATTGATCTGCGCAATGCGGTTTGATTCATTCAGTTTTTTTTCAGATGAAGCATTTACTCTACATCATTTTTCAATCATTACTATCATGACTATATTGCACCATATTGAGTTCTCAAACGACTATTGAGGGTTATATTGACGGTTATAATGCATGTAGAAGTCTATAAGGTTTGTAGCAGGGATTAACATATACTCTTTCATTCTGTATAGGATTAAACACGAGGGTAGTCCTTTAATTAAAATATTGTACAGTTTCTTTGAGCAACCTGTCACTTCCGGCATTTAACATATCTTCGTTGCTTAGCATGTTGATTTTAGAATAAAATAATAAATCATTTATCTCTGTAATTCAATTATGATCACATTTTGATCCTGTTAAGAATTTTAAATGTAACTATCGGTTGCCGATATTGCAATAAGAAAACAAGAGCTTTTAAAGGATGAGAAGGGATCCGTGCAATATTGTGTTAAGTCTGAAATTGACGTTTTGAGAAAGGAGGCATTGAATGATTTTAAATTGGTCACTTACATAAGAATAAGCAAGTTGCCAAAGGGTGAAATTATAGTGATCGCATTGATTTCGTAGGATTATTCATATGTATTCCATGGATATTCAATAAGGTGACACTTTGCAATACATTTTGGCGAAACATATTAAGCAGAATTAACACATTGTGAAGAGCACCTCACGAGCTGTTCCCCGAAAAAGGTGTTCCCCACCAATTTCCAGCTGGCTTGGAAATTTAGAGATAGTTTATTCTAGCCTGGAGATTTGAGCAGTTTGAGGAACACCTTTTTTGTTGTTGATAATTTCTTAATTTTTACAATAAGTGGTGAGAATAAGTATTTCGAAATTAATTAAACCGGTATGCAATTGCCTAATAAACTGTATTTTGCAAGATATGACACGTTATTTGGTTGTATTCAACATTGCAATTTTAGCAAAAGGTGTTCCTTTTTCCAAGCCAGCTGGGCTGTTTCTCCTTTTCCAGCCAGTTTGGAACGGAAAAGGAACACCATTGTCCAAAATAAAATGTTCAAACCCCATTATTTTGTTTTTCTTAGTAAATGTAATGTTGTTTTAAGTTGATTTTTCGACCTTTTGAAAAATATGTTGCGGGGTGCCCTACACATGGTTGTACGGAGCCCTTCGGTATATGAGTCATTTTGAACATTTGTAGAACCATATTAAAAGGCCATTCGTGCGATTAAGAGAAACGTTAAATTTCCTGATAAGTACAATTCAGACAAGGTCTTTATATCTAAATTTCCTAATAATGTGATAATTCAATTTTACATAGCCTAGAGATTTTGATCGAATGCGTGGCTATACTAGACATCTGCTGTTGATTAACACATTTCGTGGTTTAATCCGCAACTGTGCTTAAGCTGAATCATTAATTTACAGTTTTCGAAGAACATGTAATTATTTTGTGCGTTAATGAAAAATACAATGTATCTTGTATGTTGAAAAATAAAAAGCATTTGGAGGATCCCATAAGATATCTAGAATTCTATTTATTTCGAAATCATAATCGGTTCGTCAATATAACTGCTCATGTGACAGTTCAGTTGTAAGTTCACATGAGATGCAAATGCATTTTTCTCATATAAAATTCTTGTGATTTCATATAATTTTATATCAACTCATTGTTGTAAATTGTCATTTGAAAGAGTCTTCGTGGCTTCGGTATTATAGTCATTGACCCTGGCCTCATGTGAGGCGTTTTTGACCATTTTCTGACATTTTCCAGTGTTACCCAATGTGTTATATATGGTAAACTAAAAATGCCAGATTAGATTTGACAACTAGACATGTTTTCTGAATTTCCATCTTAAAGTACTTAGGTTTAGCACGGTTGTTTAGTGAAAAAGCACCAAAACGATCGGAACGCTTCACGTGTGACAACGCCCTTAGGTTTTTATCAGCTTCTTGGCGATCTTGGGGTCCAACCACTTACACTCATTGGCTTATAATACAAAGATAAATCACACCGGTGTAAAGGTTTCAAGCTACCCCCAGTTTCAAGCTACCCCCCGGTAACCTGATACCGGTTTGAGGCTACCTCCCCGGTAACTTGAAACCGGTTTGAAGTTACCCCCACCGGTTTGAAACTACCCCCTCCCCAATTTTTTATTTTTGTTAAAGTTTTTTTATTCAAACTCATATTGTAAGGTTATTTTGCATCAGATCTGTTTGCATTAATCTCCTAAACCCAGAAGGGGTTGTGCGCACCGCATGAACAAAGGATTGTGATAGTATGATACTGATCCCAACTGATCCCCCGAGTATGTTTGCTTGTTCCATGTTCACAGTTAACACATGCTTGGATGTACTTGATAATTGGTTTGCTTTAGTTTAAATAGGAAACATTTGAATTCTACGAAAAGACATAAATAAAACGTTTTCAACTCGTAAAAGATATTTCCTATTCTCAATTAACACATGTATCTAAACGTTTAGCCCAATATACATAAATATATTTCGATGTTGCCAACTCGAATAATTTATTTTATTATTTTCAAATCACTCATTCAAAAATCATTTTAATTTATTTGTAAACATCGAACAAGCACATAAAGTCATCGGAGTATACGGGATCGGTGTCACACCTTAACGGCCCTTCTGTTAATACAACGCGCACAACCCCCTTTCAGGCTTAAATGATTAGTGCGGCACAATTTGGTGTCATATTGCATTATCATATCGATTGATAAACTATTCAATTACAAAAAAAAAAAAAAATACAAAATAATAAAAAAAATAGGAGGGGGTAGTTTCAAACCGGTGGGGGTAGCTTCAAACCGGATTCAAATTACCGGGGAGGTAGCCTCAAACCGGTATCAGATTACCGGGAGGTAGCTTGAAACCGGTTTGAGATTACCGGGGAGGTAATAATTAGGGGGGTAGCTTGAAACCGTTACACCGGTGTATTCGTTAATTGCCGTCTTGAGAAGTGTAACAACAAGAGCAACTAATGATCTTCTACAATAATAACAACATTATTTTCTCTAAAAAAAAAAACAAATATCAACGGCTTTGATATATCTTATGCATTGACATATTACGTTAAAATACTGTTGATAATTTTAAAATCAAAAGAACAATTCCTGAGTGTCTAATGGGGTAGGGCATATTTGCAAGGAAACTGTTTAAGTAACCAATAATTGTAGATTTTAAAACAAATATACTTAAAACTGATTAAAAATTAAAATTGATCTTCTACTTCTACTTCTCATCAAATGATATCTTATCCAAGCAAAGATTTACACTAATCGGGTTTTGATTCTTAGCTGGATTGATAAAAATATATTGCTGGAATTCGATTGGTTCATAAAACTTATATTCTATTAGCAAGCGCTCGTCATATGCTCCTCTTACTGTTTCGGTCAAAAAGCAAGTTGTCAATATATGTCACTCAAAACTTCTTGATGTCCTTTCATTACCGTCACGTGATTTCTTATTGTCGTCTCAATGAACTTGAACTTGCTTAAAATAGAATCCAGTGAAAGATACAGGGAGAACCATGACCGCGAATTTTATATAAGTTGTCACAGAAAAGGTTGATCAGGGTTAAGAATTAGCAGGTCTGAAAAGGGATAATATATAACATCTGAAACGCTCATGTCCGTTTCCATAATTGTATTCAATGCAACTAGAAAGCGCAGATTTACAGGATGAAAGCGATTGGAATCCCCAGATCGGCATCCAATGATTAGTTATATTTTGTACAAAAATACACATTCAAATTTTCTGTTTGATAACAAAGGATGATGAGAATGTATGGTTTAAAGATGCGGCTCAAATTTACAAATGCGTCCAAGACCAGAAGCACAGATAGGGTCTGTCTAAATGGGAAGCTTTTTTCCAGCTTTTTTCATAACAAATCGTGATTTCGATGTTATAAGAACTCAAAATCAAGTCAAGCTTTAAAACGCAGCCTTGTTAATATTGCGTGATTTAAGTTACCCGTAAGGAATACATAATATATATTAATATTTATATTATGCAACATATAACTGGTTTTAAATACTTTCTTTATTTTCAAGACTAATCCTGATAAAATAAAGTGATGTTATTTAGTTAAATAGAAGTCTAGCTAAAGGCAACTTTGCCTTATTTTCTCTTATCAAGATATGCAAAAAATGACCAGTGCAAACTGTATTTATTTATACTCAATTCTAGATATGCACCACTTATGCATGAATGATTATTTAATAAATCCTCACTTTCGACCCTCTTAACATCATTAAGACAATCTAAGACATCTTATAAAACACATTCAGTTTATAGACCTACCGGTAGGGATATATAAATCCTACCTGATGTCGAGAGAACTCGACGATTGCTTTTGTATTTCAACCATTTCATAGCTTTTGAACTGTTCATGTTCAGGAAAAGTGTAGCTCTTTATCACATGATTTTACTTATGTTATTATACATTTTATTGTTATAATTATTTTTTGATTATAAAAGAAAATGTCAGTGAGGGTAACCTAAATTTGAACAAAAACATTTCCAATATCGACGATAGGACCTGTATTGACATTTTATAGAAATTGATTTGTCCCATATGAATTTTTCAATTATGACTATATAATCGCTGGGTGTATTATCTCTATATTAGTAATCTTTATATTCAACTATTATGCTAAAATATGATCTCATGCAAATCAAGCTACGTTCAAGTTACCCCGATAATACCCGATAAGAAAAGGTCATATGACACTACTTATATCCAGATCCAAGATCCCGTTGCTACACAGCTTAGAAAGGGGAGTAAACCCGGGCTGGGTGGATCAGATATTTTATTTTCGATATTTTTGAATAAACATTTTTTCATTTAATTTGGATTTTGATTTCGGAAATTTAAATCCAGAATGAAGCTGTGGATAGCAGCATTGTGCCTTGTGCACCTCGCTGGTAAGTCAATCAATCCAAAATAACATCTGAAAAAGAAAAAGAAAATGTCCAAACGATCCTTTATCAATTTAGTTACATGTTTGAGGTAGTGTAATGCTCGTGGAACAATGAAAATAATCGATTGATTAAAAAAACATATGTAAGAATTTTGTAAATAAATTTTGCTAAAATGTAAGTTGCGCAGTCATATACATAATCAAAATGTACATGAAAGAGTTATGTGTTTAATCTATAGTTATTGTACAATCGATTTAGTCATTGTTACCTCACATCTGAGTATTACGATGGGCGTGAAGCACACCAATCTAATCACGTTTTTTGTCAATAAACATTTGGATGACCATAAAATATGCATTTTAAAGCACGTAAACTTATTTTTTAATAGATTTGCTAAAATATTGACACTAAAGCTGATCACAACAAGTTGGGTTAAATAAAAATGGTTGCATGACCGCTATCTATAGATGTGACTATATTTGCGAAATTATAACTTATGCTGTGAATAATCGGCAAGCGAAATTATAAAATCACGAAATGTATATACAGCATAATCAGCGAAATCGTCTGATAAAATTTTAAACAAAATAATGCAAAACCTATTCTTTTTTCCCTTGCATACTTTTTTAAAATTAGAGGCATGAACACCAACGGTGACATGTATCTCACAGTTGCCCAGATCTGCGATGCCAACAATGAATGGAAGGGGATATAAATTCGAGACAATGTGTCGGATTTTATTCAAACTATTCGTAGAATTAACAAACGAATCAATTTTTTAAAATCTATTTCCAAGGGTTACAAAACGAGCACATATGATGCACAACAGGTTTATAAGTTGATAAAATATAAAATAGACTTTGCGATTAATTTTTGAAATAAAGATATGAAATTCTGAGTTTATTTTTATCGCATAAAATACAATCTCTTGTTAACTCTCAATTAATGTATCGTAAAAGTTATATATGCATCTCATCTACATATATTGTAAACAAAATAGCTAGCTCTATAGTCAATAGTCAATAAAAATGACTAAATAAATTTGGTGGTAACACATTTTGCACTGATTAGTTTTTGAAATAGGCATTATATCTCCGTTTTGTAGCAAACATTATTAATGTTCTAATGCAATTGTCTATTTAAAACAAAAGAAGTACTAGTCTACACTATAATAGTAAGTATTGTGGTGATTTACTGGACCCGATAAACTAATCCTAGCACATGATAAATGCAAATCGATACTTTTACAAATGACTAGGCTTGATTAACTTGACTAGAGGCACTTATTAAACATAATCTATGACTTATTATTTTGTTAAACACTCATCGCAGCATATA
>LQRL01186170.1:920-11332 GCA_001703475.1 Hydroides elegans
AAAATGGGATGTATTTTTGTGTTTTGTCTTTAAAGTTTATTTTTCTATACGTGTATATGATTTTAAGGTTTCAAAAAAGGTAATCCTATAATATGATATGTATAAATGTACAACGTCAAGCTTTTACTGTTATGTTTATATGTAAAAATAACGGTATCCAGTATTTGCCATATAAGAATGTTAGGTGCAAAAATATAGCTATGGCTAAGGGACCAGCGTGTGAAATATGTGGATTAACTAAAGAACATGTATTAAACTAAATGCCTTTCGGGCATACTAACATAAGATAGGCTACATGTAACTTCAATGAACGAACTGTACAGTTTAATGTAGAAGCCTACTGTATAAGGCATTGCTGAGTATCTACTTTGGAAAAGTGTCATTCAATTTATAAATCAATATTTTAATAATGAAGACTTTTTATGCTTTTTCAGGGATGGACGAGGAGGCAAAGCTGCGGGCAGCGCGTTTGAGTCTTACCGCAAGCCACTCAACAACAATGAGAACAAACCCGAAGGCAACGTTCTTAGTCTACATGGCCGGTAAGGGAACACTTGGGGAAAATGAATTGCCCTGCTCACCCTCGCCTCCTTTAATGAAAGTTCTAAAGTTTTATGAATTCAGAATGTACACATAACAGAAACGCTTTGAAAACACCAAAAGTAATGGCAAGGAGGTTACACTGGAAGGCCACGCCTTGGTATTGATGAATCATTTGCGTGTTTAGAATTTTTTTTTTCTAAAAAGGTAGACTTTAAAATCGATATCGTAGATGATTAAATTCTTAGTTTAAACCCTATATACACATGGTTATATAAAGAAATAGAGAAAAAAAATATATTTCCTTTACCCAACGCTAGCTTCCAGGACTCCATCGACAGCCAAACGGTCGTAGCCACAGCCAGGGGCGTCTTCGATGAACAAGATTGAATACACTTAAACAAATAACCTTTATGGTCCTAATTAAATACTCATTATACAAACCATATAATTTTTTTTCCAGGGCTGGTTCCGAGGACTCATTAGAAGGCCACACCGTAGTCGCAACCGCACGGGGCGTCTTCGACGATCAGGGTGGCGTGCTCGAGAGCAAAGAGACGGGCGTGTCGATCGTCATCCCCAAGGGCGCCATCGAAGCCGGTGTGCGCCAGGAGCTGTACTTCAAAGTGTGCCAAGACAACAGTATTCTGCCGCCGCTCGATAAGGAGAAAGGTAAAAAAGAATCAATTTATTATCCCTATGATTTTTTGGGGTTTTGTTTGGAACTGGAGTTTTTGTTTCAAATGAGTACTAGATAAACGAAAGTATTATAGCGGGTGATTATAATTATAAGAACTTCTTTTTTTTCAAATCAATATATTCAGCAGACGCTAGATAAGATTTGTCACAACGATCCATAAGGTCCTGATTTCACATATAACATCAACTATCGACAAAGGTTTCATTACCGTGCCCTCTTACAAATTTCGTTTTATTATATCCCTTCAGGTGAAACACTGCTGAGCCCCCTCGTCATGTGCGGTCCCCACGGCCTCAAATTCGCCCAGCCCGTCGAACTGCGCCTACCGCACTGCGCCTCCGTGAACCCCGACTCGTGGTCGTTCGCCCTCAAGTCGAGCGACTCACCCAGTGGGAGTGCGCCCACACAGTGGCACAACATGACACTGGCCGGACTGGGCAATGTGTCGCAAGGGCGCGTGGGCAAGAATTCGGTGTCCGTGCTTGTTGATCACTTTTAAACAAGGAGGGCTAGTATGGGGATGAAATTGGTAGTTTTTGCAATCAGGAGTCTCTAAGGGGTTCGCTGATAGCTTATGAAAAGGGAGGAACCCGTATATTTAATAGGTATGAGCGTGCTTTCGCAAATGGGAGTTTCAAAATTCAGGATCAAAGGCATCGTCGATCGCTGTTAATGGAAAGGGGCCAGTATTCATAAAAAAAGTCTATTTGATGTTATTTGGTGTTTCATTATGCCAACCAGGAGACTCGTTATTAACGCAGATAAATACTACGGATGAATTAGCCTGTCCGATTAATCGGTGATTCAGGATGATTGTACGGGATATTACCTAAATCATTATGACACAAGGAAAATTAGGTTACATTGAAAGAATACAAAGCTAGAAATTCATAAAAATACAACTTCGAACGCACCGTATAATCTTTAGCCTTCATATTTAAAGACATAAACCATTATTGTGTGTTCATTTTTTATAACAGCCTTATATTATATTCAATACTTCTATTATATAACAGCGTATGTAGGTTAGACAAGTGAACTGTTTAGTGAGTTCTTTAAGGAACTGTTTATGTATTTGAGATGTTTTATATGACACATTGTGCTGCAGCAGACGTTTTATGCAATCTACGCCAAAAGTATTTATAGGTTTTTGTACAATTGTATATAGGCTACATGTTTGTAGTTATTTTCTTTTGAGTCATTTATCTTTTAAGTTTCGAAAAAATACATGTGCGACTTTTGATATATTTCTGGTGGCCTGTACTTAAAACACTATTATGGTATCATCGTTTCTCAAAGAAAGATTCGCTTATATATGTCTTAGCGTGTTTACTGGATTCATAACAACAACAAAAAATCTTTGAAGCAAAACCAAAATTGGATTATTTCACATTACTATTTTTTTTATATTTAAAGATTTACCTAGAATACATTGGTATTTTATGGTATATGAAACAGGGTCCATGTATATCAGATCTATATATAGCAAGATATGACCTCACATTTACATGAAATATATGCTTATATAAACATATTTCTATTTATCCATATTTTATAATATATCATAGAACAATTTGTTAATAGATTATTTTTCGACACTTTACTATTGATAAGATACTGAACAAATTTCTCTCTGCGCTATCTTTGATATTGAAAGTTTAGATCTGAGTATGATATTTGTTTCTCCATAGATTCTACAAATTTATCAACTGTTGAGTTATGTTTGAAACATGTGTTTGTTGTTTTGTGCTTGATAATTTGGTCACAATTATATTCCGTTGAAGATCTTAACTAATATAAATGTCACAAGTTGATAATAATTCTATTACTTAATGGGTATGTTTCAGATTTTTTGAAAAAAAAAAAATAAGTACAAAATAGCAATAATTAAGAGTATGATTATATTTCCTAGATTCTATTTGTAAATATGTGACCAGGGTTACACCATTTCGAGGCTCTTTGTATATACAATTTCTTGTGGTGCTAACAAACGGTTAGTAGATTGCCTTAAGTGATTTTTTTAGTTTTGTCTCAGTTTACAATATACTATACCTGAATATATTTGTAGCAATCGCATTTTCACATTTTTTTTCTCTTTTTTTTTTATAAATGAGGATCGAATTCATAAATATTATATAAAAATAGCCTATAGCTAACTATGAAAAAAAAGAGATATGTTAAACTTTGGTCCTTTGTGCAAATATTGTTATGGGTATTTTGTGCAATATGTAGGTTAATATACATTTTATAAGGTTTCAAGCAAGACTTATAAACTATAATTGCATAGAGTGACTCTTTGTTCAAAAGCTGATTAGATGTAGATATTAGACTGAGAAATCTGATGTGTCAAACCCGAGTAATGTTTGTAGAGCAGTTTGAATTAAGTTACAAAATGCATGTAGTGGATTATTTAGCAATATACATTGTATTAGCTGTTATTACGTTTTTACGCTTCAAATTAAAATTGTACAGTTTGTTATGAAGATATATCCATTTTTGATGTTTACAAATATAGAAATGTTTCAGCCTGAATTCTTCTTTGTCAAAATTACTTTATATACTCTATAGTTTTTATTTGGTTTATTTTAAACTATATTCCTAAATGCAAATTGTACATTGTTATTTTTCCTTATTTTTGTAGAAACCGGATCTGATCTAGTTCAGTTCAATCATCGCATATGAGAATCAAATAGTTCATTATATCAAAAGTAGCGTTACAGTTATTTTTTAGCAATTTACAGTTTTTGTGTGTTTTTGTTAAAAAGATAATTATCACAGGAAATGTTTTGGTCCAAAAATATGAATATATAACTTTATATTGATAATTGGGAACAGGCAAAGCCAAAAAAAGGGGGCTGGGCCAAATTAACAATTATCTGAGCTATACTTATTTACATCCTCGCTGTTTGAATTTCACTTTTTGAAAACCTATTAATGTAGTTTTATGATGACTTTTAATTCTTGCCATTTGAATCATATCAACCAAGCATGTAGTTTGATTAGTATAATAAATATCAGCGATTTCTTGTGAGTTATCAACAAGCTATTGAATGGTTCTTCAGTTTAGAAATGTATTAAAGGTATTTGCGGCTCATAGTAATATCAATTTTATCTCAATATTCAACTGCCTTAGTATACAGTTTCATTACATCTATCACCTAGACTCAAATATATAGTATTTTGTAGAGCTATTACTAAGTATGTATAGTGTTTATTATATTGTAATGCAATCTACGCCATATTTTGTAGAATTTACCTTCTGAAATGGTCGAATTCTCCGGCAACGTATTATGCAAATAAACGGTGCAAGAATCGAATTCCGTTTGAGTTTTATTTTTTTTACCCTCTTGTCGAATCGGCTGAGGGTTATTGTTATCATTTATTAAGTCCGTTTGTCCGCCCGTTTGTTAGGCTCTTGAACGCCTCTTTGTTGGTGTCACTTTTGTGTGAAGTTTGTGTGCATTACACAGTTATAAGAAAAAAATGCAGATATACGACGTCCAGGTGTTGTTCGAATTCAAAGGAAATATATAATTTTCAGCGGGGATCTTTGCAAATGGGATGCCCATGTTTCCTTTATTTTACAGTTACTCTCATCAAACGAAAGGGTTTTGCCTTAAGTGATGTATCAGTAACTGTAAAACTGAGAAATCAAGAACAAAACATTGAAAATGTAGTTGCCGTTGCGTATGACCTGTTAGTCAATAACCTGACAAATTCTGTCAATAGCTCTGGAAAACACAAGCAATGTATTCCTCACATACTCTTTATTTTATTAAAACATTAATAAATACTACTATTGTACTTTGGATGCCGTAACAAACGCGACAAAAAACGAAAACTATCCCTTTGGTTATCAAATTTCATCCTATATAAACCTAGATATGTTATTTTTTTCAAAATGCCACAGGTCATTTTACGACTTCAAAAATAACTGTAATTTAATCAATACATTTGTCAATTTAATATAAGTTGATAATATCAGATACTTCGAGAGGGAGGTTGTGGATATTTGGAAAAGCAAGAATGAGAGCCAATAAAATGACAAACAAGGCAAAACTTTAGTTATTGGACCCTCGAAGTTATTGGTCAGCGAATGAAAAAAGATAGAATTATATCTAACAAATTTGAAAACATAAACAATAAACAAATATAGGCATATCAAGGCGGTCATTTCCCAAACATATCCAAATTAGACCAATAAACATAGAATGTTTTGCGAGCACCCCATATAAGGCGTTTGTTTTGCTGTTTGACCATGTATGCAGAACTATTGAATGACATCGTTTTTATGCATACGAGATATTTGCTAAATAACATGTATTTTGTTGAACTGCTGTTGAAAAATAAATGGACAGGTGTGGCAAAAATCGCCAACAAATACAACGGTTTTTGATTTTAAAAAGACCAAAGAATAAAAAAGTTATTTGAGATACAGGTGGTTTGTTAACAAATTTTGTATGGATTAGTCGGTCCATACCTTAGTATGCATGATAATTCCATTTATGTATAAGTACAGTTACTTTTCGGTTTACAACGATTCACCAAAATAAAATATGGATATTCGTTGTGATAATTACACGAAATTTACCGTTATTGTGTTCGTTATATAAATTAGCACAATAGATAATTAATTGAAACAATTTATAAACTGTAAGCCAATATTTAGGGAATTGAAAAACATCAGTGTCATCAAGAGATGGTAAACGATTTTGCAACATAATCTTAATATCAAATGCATTTCAGATAAGATATCCCGCCAAAAGCGTTCCAATACATAAACCAAAATAAAGCCAGGGAGCAAAACTGCACCTAATGTGGCTAAGTTCGCGAAAATTGTTACTTTTGCTCCATCCATAATCTGTTTTATAATATCATCTGGGTATTTCGATACACTCGACATTTTATCATTTAACAATATCGTGTATGGACCTTGGAAATGTTTGAGGGACGAGACGTTAATCGATAAAAACAAATCAAGATAGATATGCAATACACCGCTTCCTGTGAAAATTACAAGAAAACATAGCAACACTATGCCAATAAAGTCCGACCAGGCATTCATTGCATGCCATGTAATACTGAACGCATGTCGAAATGAAACTAAACCATAGTTTGCGAGATCTTCATCTTGCTGAGTGTCATCAGCCTTCGACTGAATCGTGTTTTTGTTTGCATCGGCCTGTTTTTTCTTGGCCATGTAGAAGGGATCTGCAAGTGGGATCAGCTCCACAGAATCGTCGAGCAACGACAAGCCCCCATTGGCCATGTTGTCTTGTGGCTCAACATTTACCTTGTCGTTCCTCTTGTGAGAATGACTCAAGGGTTGATTTTGATTTTGATCATGAAGTGGAGTACCATTTTGCATAGGACGCCCTATGCGTTCTTGAGCAGAATCGGGATGTGATGAACGAATGTTGTCATTATCCTTTCGCGAAGTAATTTCCACTGCTGCACCTTTATCGCTCGTAACATTCCGTCGCATATTTTCATTCGGTGCTCCGTTCACCTTGGACTCGGTGCGATCAGGTTCAAGACCTTCTGTTTGAACTTGAATTTTATCTAAACCCAATTCATTCTGTTTCACTGTGTTCACATTATCCGGCTTCGCATTTCCAGACTGTTCCTCACTTCCAACACACAAACTTCTCCATGCTTTATATTCATGCAGCACGCGTTTCTGGTCATCATTCTCATACGCATGTTTATTTGGATAAATCACCTTCATATCCTTAATGAACTGTTTCACCCGACCTTCCATCCCTTCATCCGTGCGTATTTCCGTTTCACTACACGGTCGCCGACAATACGGACAAAGCAGCGTGCCTTTGTTTTGTTCCTTGATATTCATGAGACATACGAAACAGATCGTGCGTTTATGGCTGCATTCGCACTGTAAGGTCACGGGTTCGAAATAGAGATCCATGCAGAGAGGGCATTCGAGGGTGTCCGTCGCTGGGTTCTCGGCGTTGCGCGTGCGCGACATTGTGGCTCAGGGGGGAAAGAAGATGTGGTTCCACTGTATCAGGTAGGATGACGGTTCAGTAGTATCTGCAGCTTCTTATAGGTATAGCCGAATTTATAAGCGTTCTGATCCGTTGAGACTTTTTCGCTGTTGTCTTGAAGAGGGAAGACCGGATTATCTTGAAAAAAGAAAAGTAAAATGATATATGAATAAAATCATAAGAATCATGATAGACATTCATGTATGGAGTGACATATACTGTTGCTCCAAAATAACGTGTTATGATCATTAATTTGATTAAGACACTACGCTATTGGAACACCTCCTTCAAAAATTTAAATGGGAATTATTTGATCACGGTTAATATCGTAATCCAACAAATAGCATGATCCTTATCTACATTAGGCCAAATAAAAATAAACACTTAACATATGGCTTTCAGTCCTGTACAGACAGTCTATTCATTATACATTGACAACTTACCAACATATGCAACTGACCTTGGCGCAGGTTTGCTAGTATACAATACAATACAAAAGCCAAAATTTATGTCTCATTTATCATTGGAAATTAAATACTTCGCATATAAAATCTATTTAAAACCCAAAATATGTGCGTATAATTCGTCTAAAAAAAATTAATAATAAATTCAAATTAAATTCGACTGATTTTTACTTACCAGCTGGCGACCATCAAAATCAAATATATATTATTATAACTATATTTTACTGCTGTTTCATTATTTATCCATTTTTTAAATAGAAAATAGCTTAAGTTCCGTGTATAATTATGTTCCAAATAGTACTCGATTCCATGCACAACATTGCCAGTATCCTTATTTTGATTGTAATATTACACCACTCAACATCAACAAAAATGCTAGCAAAAAGCGGAGTTGAAACTTACTTTTCAAATAAATGTAGAATACATTTGCTATGCGTGACTGTTCGGTTTGCACTAAGGTTAAACGATTACATGACAGAGAAAACATGTTTGGTTTGCATTGAAACAGAGCTGTCATATTTAGACCTTATTATTATAGCTGGTTGAAGCGCACAATTTGTAAAGGGTTCTTAAATTATAGGAAACCACGTAGCCAAAGTAGTTTATCATTGCCATTAGAGAATCAGCTTTGAAAACCTTTTAAATGTGAAATTGCGATATGAATTTCAATGACTGATTATGTCTAGATATAGTGCTCTACATTAAGATGTTACAAATTACGTTAGAGTCTAACACATGTGACTTTCCGTGTAATATTTTTTTATAAACATAAGATCTTACTTTTTGTTAACATTACACAGTGCAACTGTTGTATTTAATATTTTATGCCTTGTATGATGATTTGTTTAAGCTAAAATAATCACTTAATGCTTATACAGTTCCCCATTAAGATATGTTTCAACTTTTCAGCAACGATTGAATTCTTGCGTAAATTAATTTGGTAATTGACTCACAAAAAAAACATGAATTCGAAAAAGCATGTTCATTGTTATGTATGGTGCGAACTACCAGTAACTAAATGTTTATAGTATGATGTCCTTCTGATTGGAAATGTCTTATTACTGTTAACCTCGCGATGTGCCACTAAATGATGACTCTAAATATATTTCAATTAATACAAGTTAACATTCTTTCAAATCGTAAAAGTATATATATGTTTTTTTTTTTTTCAAATTTCAAGCATTTCTAACAAGATTTTGTTCAGTCAAATGGTTAGAGGCCAGAAAGCCACGTTACGTATTGCAAGTTTCATGATTGATATGAGTCCATTGTCTGATTACGATAATGTTTTGATGTTTTGATAAGGAATTTATTCTCTTTATTTATAAGGGTTTGGAGGTTTGTCAATTCAAAAAAAGGGACCTAGTCTAACCTCAATGAATCATAATGGGGCTTTGTTGAAGCCTTCATTTTAAAAGTATTTTTGAAAATGAATTATATAATTAATTGTTCTTTCGTTCGTAAAATCAATTTTTATAAAGAGTTGAATAACAAGAAAAATGAATAAACATTAGATTTAAATAATTTTATTTATAAAAAAAAAATAAAAACTTCGATTTCAGCTACTTCTGTACAATAACATAGAATCCTATCACATGCACATTTGCCTATAATACAGAACTGTAGGCATACACTATATCAAAAATAAATTACAAAGGACTATGTGCGACTTATATAAGGAAACATACCCCAAAGCCCATCATCGGGCTTTGAAAACTTAATTGTGGAATTTCTTCAATAATTTTACATATTTTGAAAGCTTACTATCTTAGGCATTGATAACAATTTTTCTTAATTTTCTACTCAACATACTTTCAAATTATTACACCCTCAGAACATACAGATGAATTTTATTTGGATTATGTGGGGTGTTTGTAAAATAATTGTTAAGAACTTGTATCAAGGAAGATATTATCAAGATTACTTAGCATATCAAATAGAGCTGACCCAATAGTATATTTAAAAAATAATGATAATTATGTAAGCCAATGCGGTATCTGGTTACAGGGTGTTATTGCAGAACATCGTTGAAATTTATCGGATTTAAGAAGGTGTATTTTACGCGATATAAATGGATGTTTGGTCAAGGCCGCATTCGATCACCACGCTGATTGTTACATATATAAAAGATATTGTAAAGATAAAACACATACTTAAAAACGAGCTTGGTGTTCGAATGCGGCCTTGACCAAAATCGAACTTTTTCTACCATTTTTGGGCGATATATTAGACTACCTAAACACTGAATTTCACAACAAAATTCCACAATATAAATTCTTAGCATCCTTTAATCAAACCTATCGTGATGAATTATGATTAAACACTATAAACTGCGTAAAATGTATAAGTAATTGAAAAATCTATAGTTACACTGACCTAATATTTATCAAAATTTACTGCATGGTGATAAAATCAACTTCTCTTAGGGTGGGTATATAAGACATCACTTTTCTATAAGAAACAATTTATCAAACCGCTAGATATTTCACTTCTTTTACACTGATGTAATAGTCTTTCAAAATATATACAAAAATATACGGATTGATATATTTTAGATATCATCATATTTGGGGTATGAATATAGGTCAAATCGCACATAGTCCTTTGAGCAATATACAATAACAAAGCGTCCTTGAGTAAAACAGATAGATTCTAGCTAGTTACCTAATATAGATTATATTTACACAAAAAGTAGAATTATCA
>LQRL01186171.1:1862-16278 GCA_001703475.1 Hydroides elegans
TAATTCTAAATAGTTCGATAGAACACTCAAACATTTTCATTTAACTAAAACAAGCAGTCGTAGACGGCAAAGCCCCCAACCTCCCACCCTCATTTCCGTTCCGTTCCCTATCCCTTTTTTCGATTTCCATGTTCATATCCCTATATTTCTTAACTTCCTTCCATTTTTTTCTCATCTTAAATTGGTTAATTTTTCATTGATTCTTTTTATTATTCATTTTGGCTATAAAAAAACCTGAAATTTATTTATGACATTCTTTTAATGTATATGTCTTAAGTAGAACATCAAAATCTTTATATTAACCACAAACAAAGTTTATGCAAGATACAGAATAATTGAATGGTATATATTCCCGTCTATTTATTGGTAAAAAATATTATTAATTGTTTCAAATTAACACAAAAGATATGATTTTCACAACCGTATTGTGACGCAATAATTCCATTGTTATGCAAATTCAACAATGGAATAATTGCGTCACAAGCAAAATGTTCCTAGTCACTGCTGCGAGACATAATTGTTACACCTTGATTGTTTGCGTCATATTTCGTCAAAAAGTTGAAAATTTTAAACTTTAAAATCAGATTTCCAGACTTATCATAAATTGAATAAAAAATTAAATAGGTCGGGCATCTACCTTATAACTTTTCACACATTCCTTCCCACTTATGTTTATAGCTACATGCTACCGTTTTAGTGCAGGGCCTTGACGAAACTTTTTTTGGTCACTTTTTGGGTCCAAAAAATCAACCCGTTTTAATAGCTCCCTCCGGGCCCCTAGGCCCCGGTTGGGGGCTAACAAGCCATCGTAGAGGGCAAAGCCCCCAACCTCCCACCCTCGCGTTCAATTCTTCTCCCTACTATTTTTTCAATGTTCCCTCTTTTGTTTCCCTGATTTGTCTCTGAAATATTTATCTATTTTCTCTGTTTTTATTATTTTTCATTGACTTTTTTATAAACATATTATAATTCATGGGGAAAAACATAGTCTGTATTGATGCATTTCTTGAATTCTACATATATCTAATATAGCATCACAAGTGTTTTTATTAAGCATACAAAATAGTTCATGTAAGTCACAGCGGGAGAAATATTATTATTTGACACAAGTGTGCAAATTTATTGGTTAATATAAATCATGAACTGCCTGAAATTAACATAAAATATATAATTTTTGGCCATAAAAACCGAAATAAAATTAATTTATAAAAAATACCTCAACCATTTTGTGACGCAATAAATCCATAGTTATGCAACTTCACCAATGAATTAACTGCGTCACAATCAGACTGTTCTTAATTATTGTTGCAAAACATAATTGTTTCATCTTAATTGTTTGCGTCATATTTCCCCCCAAAAAGTTTCAAATTTTGAACTTTAAAGTCGATTTCCAGACTTATCATTCATTGAATCAAAAAATGAAAAGGTCGGGCATCTACCTTATAACTGTTCACACATTCCTTCCCACTGATGTTTATAGCTACATGCTACCGTTTTAGTGCTAGGCCTTGACGAAACTTTGTTTGGTCACTTTTTGGGTCTAAAAAATCAACCCGTTTTAATAGCCCCCTCCGGGCCCCTAGGCCCCGGTTGGGGGCTGAATAAAAAATGTAATAGGCAGAGTAATTAGAATATTCATTCGCGTATATTAATGGATTCATGTTTATAACAAACTGTCGGAAATTAGCATAACATATATATTTTTCTTGGTTGAAAAACGATTATTATGCACTAAACCCACTTGTGACGCAATAATTAAATTGTAATGCCACTTGAACAATGGAGTAATCGCGTCACAAGCATACTTTTCCTAATTATCTAACTTATCATTTATTGAATCGAAAAATAAAAAGGTCGGGCATCTACCTTATAACTTTTCACACATTCCTTGCCACTGATATGCATAGCTACATGCTACCGTTTTAGTTTTTTTCGTCACTTTTTGGGTCTGAAAAATCAACCCGTTTTAATGGTCGTGCTTCTTTATTGTCAACTATTTCAGCCAAGTCAGCCAGGTCAGCCAAAACGTCAGCCAGGAAAAAAGAGACTAAAGAAACAGATCCCGGCTGAAGTGGCTTATTTTTGAGGTCAAGGTCAGGCCGAATATAAAGTAGTGTTTCCTTTAACGCACGTCTAACGTACGTCAGACGGATCGCAGTGTTTCCTTTATCCGTTTCGCAACCGTCAAATTGACGTATCATGGTAGAATGTATATAAGCCGCCTTACCGTTTTGGCAATTGACATCAAAGATAATGTGACTTTCGTCAATAACGTAAAGGAAGCTTTACGTCATAATGACTTGGCATTCAAATTTCATATGCTATCTAAATCAATTGAAAGATGCCTTTTGAAAAAAAGTGTATTTAACCATGTTTTCATATACATTATTCAAATAGTATTTCAAATATAATTGTATTCTATAACTTTATTTTTACAATGATATATACCGGTTTACTTTTATCATTATCTTTAACACAACTTCACATAAGAAAAGCCAATACATTCATATTTTATAATAAAAAAACACAAAGACAGAACATTCTTAATAGTTCCCCAATCAATAAAAGTTTCGTCATAAATGTTTAAACATTTTGTTGCAAAATGAAACGATTGATAAATACACAGGCCCCGTCCGTCAAATTGACGGATAGGGTGTTTCCATGAAGCGTTGCGTATCCGTTCCTTCTGCAGTCCGTTTATTTTACGGAGCGGGTTGCGTAAAAAGACGGACTGTAGACGGAACGGATACCCAACGGATGCATGGAAACACTCTAAAGAAAAATAGTGTGAGCAAAAGCGATGCGTTTGACGCGCATCAGACGTGCAGCGATTTTACGTATAAAGGAAACACCACTTAATTCGAAACATTTTGAACAAAATTCGACGCAAACAATCATAGGGTTAAACTGTTTATTTTGATATATGTTGCAATCAAAAAGTAATATTTAAACTTTAAAACATAAGTTTAACAACAAATAAACAAAACGTAAAATCAAAACATTGCGTCACGTGACGAACTTCAGCCAGCTAAGCCAGCTTCAGCCAGCTGACATTCTAGCTGACTTGGCTTATCTGGCTGACAATAAAGAAACGCGTTTTGGCTTACTTGGCTGGCTTGGCTTACTTGGCAGACAATAAAGAAACACCAATAGCCGCCTCCGGGCCCCTAGTTCCCGGTTGGGAGCTAAAAACAGTATGTAATTTCAATAGTGACTCAGCTAATGGTGCATCGGATTTTGTGGTTTGCACTAAAGTCTTGTTGCAAGGGCGAGTGTGGATTCACTGTTTTAGCAAAGGTGATGCTTTATATGAAAACACTAATCGATATACAACTTTTGCCGGGTTCCTTCTTAAGAGATAGTGACCACTAATGGTTTGAACGAATTATATAAAGAATTTGGATAATAATCTGCTCTTACCAGTTTAATTACCTATGATGTTCCATTCTTGACTCAACTTCTAATCTATCTCTATCTTACATTCTTTTTTTCCTTCCTTCCCATTCACTACTAACCCTTTTAAGAAAACTACGAATAAAGTTTTATATACTACCATTTGCATACAGTACCTACATTAAATCAAGATGAAATACATACCTGACTAGTATCTGCCACTCATGATCTCCGCGTCGCTGTCTCACCATAGCGTCGTCGCATTCGCCATATAACGGCGATGCCTCGCCGCGCCTTATCTCCAACACGTGATCACCGCGTCGCTGTCTCACCATTGTGTTGTCGCCATCACTTTATTGCATCACTATATCACCGCACGTCGAGTGCAACTCATAATCTTCGCGTTGATGTTTATTTCACCATCGCGTCGCCGCCATACCATATAACACCGATGCAGCCCCGAGCGTTATCTGAAACTCGTCATCTCCGAGTCGCTATTGCACCGTCGCGTCGTCACCACCACTCTGTTGCACCGACATTATGGTATTTGAAAATATCCAGGCCTCACCCTTGTACCATCTCGTCCTCGGCATCAATTTGTTGCACATAGCATTGCCATGCGGTACGTGAAACTCGTCATCTATACATCGCTGTCGCACAATCGCGTCCGCAACATCACTTTGTTGCACCGATGCATTGCCGTGCGGTTTGCGTAGGTTGCCATCTACGTCTCGCTGTTGCACCTCAAATTTGCATCCTATGCATCATTCTGTTGCCTCGATTCATTCATACATTGCCGTGCGGTATCTGCAACTCGTCATCTCCGCTTCACTGTAGAACCATTGCGTCAGCGACATCATTTCGTTGCACCGATACATCGACTTTCGGTATCTGTATCTCGTCATCTCCGCGTTTTGGTCTCACATCACGTCGCCATCGCCGTTGTTACTTTGTTGCTTCACTGAATCGCCAAGTAGTATCTACACCTCGTCATTTAGTCCCGCTGTCGAGAGAGAGAGAGAGAGTGTGTATGTGTGTGTGTGAGAGTGAGAGAGAGAGAGAGAGAGAGAGAGAGAGAGAGAGATACCAGGACAGGGACAGGAAGAGGGAGGGGCTTTTTATTCAACAATTCTTTAAAGTTCCAAATTGGGCTCTAGTAAATTTGTACTCTGTATTTTCTGGTTCATCTAATGATGTCAAATTGGTGCTAGGCCTTGACGAAACTATTTTTGGTCACTTTTTGGGTCTAAAAATCAACCCATTTTAATAGCCCCCTCCGGGCCCCTAGGCCCCGGTTGGGGGCTAAAAATGAGAGAAACAAAATAGAGTTAAAGTAACAGAGGACATAAAACAGGGAATGAAAAAGAGTAGTACAGGTAATGATACCAGAGGGTGGGAGTTGGGGGATTAGCCCTCTACGATGGCTTGTTATACATGACATTTTATTTCAAGGACGTGGTAACATGTGTCTTAAGACGTAGCTTGTTTTGGTTTTGAACTGTATTTTAGTTGAAAACTCAAAGTATGCTAAACGGATCATAACAAAATATGCATTATTAAGTGAATGTTTAACATTTCTCATTAACACTGTTTATTTTGATTAAGTATTCCACTTTAAAGACAATAGTAATACATTATTCCAAATTATACCTAATTTACTTACATTTTTTCCGTCTGGTTTATATTTTTGCTATGATTTGTCGCTTGGTAACTTTTTTCTACTATTGTCAATTCATCGATTATTAGATTTCAGCAATTGTTGCGTCATAATCGCTTTCACTTTTCATTTGCGCCATCTTGTGAAATTATATGAAAAATATTTATGAAATGAAAGATAGATTCACAAGAAAGGTGAAGATAGGAGGAAGAGAGAATGAGAGAGAATGAGAGAGAGAGAGAGAGACAAAAAAAGAGGGAGAGAAAGAGAGGGAATGTGTGTTAACGGGACAAGAGCAGGGAGCGGGAAGGTTTGATGGGCGTTTCCAAGTCCAATAATTGACTCAAGTAACTTTTTAGCCCCCAACCGGGGCCTAGGGGCCCGGAGGGGGCTATTAAAACGGGTTGATTTTTTAGACCCAAAAAAGTGACAAAAAAAGTTTCGTCAAGGCCTAGCACTTAAACGGTAGCATGTACCTATAAACATCATTGGGAAGGAATGTGTGAACAGTTATAAGGTAGATGCCCGACCTATTCAGTTTTTTATTCAATTCATGATAAGTCTGGAAATCTGAATGTAAAGTTTAAAATTTTCAACTTTTTGAGGAAATATGACGCAAACAATCAAGGTGTAACAATTATGTTTCGCAACAGTGCCTAGGAACATTTTGCTTGTGACGCAATTATTCCATTGTTCAAGCTGCACAACAATTGAATTATTGCGTCACAAGTAGATTTAGTGCATAATAATCGTTTTTCAACCAAGAAAAATAAATATGTTATGCTAATTTCCGACAGTTTGTTACAAGCATGAATAAATTAATATACGAGAATGAATATTCGAATTATTCTGTTTATTACATTTTTAGCTAAATGAAAATGTATGTGTGTACTATTGAAATACTTTGAATATCAGAATCACTTCGACTTGGTGTTCATATGCTAATCAAATAGTTTTTTTACGACGTGATCCTACGTAAGGTCTAACTACTTCAGATCACTTATAAAATCATTGTTACACTGGGGGCTACGTACCCTCGTAAAATTTACAAATATATTTGAGGAATTAATGAAAAATGAGAGAAACAAAATAGATAAATAGTAACAGAGGAAATAAAACAAGGAATGAAATAAGGTAGAACAGGAAATGATACGGGAGAGTGGGAGGTTGGGGGCTTTGCCCTCTACGATGGCTTGTTTTTTTTGTGCATTTACTCGTCAAACTTAATGAATTCAAACTTAGGCACGAGGCGATATTTTACGCACAAAGTAGATACCTGGTAATCGTGTTTTTATTCAAATTAAAAAAAAAACGTTCTTCAATCACACAAAAATCACACACATACATTATTTAGAAAGTTTCTCTATCCTTGGGTTTAAATTCATTAATTGATTTCCATATAGAAAAGAATAAATAGGGTTGATAATTTATGTCTACACCATTTAAAGTTTAAGGATGGCATTGTCGCCCAATATACATGCGATTGCAAGATACTGACGTTTAATAGAAAAACACTATCTTTACTCCTAATATAACTAAAATACAATTTTTTATACATGACATTTTATTCAAGGACGTGGTTACATGTGTCTCAAAACGTAGCTTGTTTTGGTTTTGAACGGTATTTTTTGTTGAAAACTCAAAGTATGCTAAACGGATCATAACGCAACTACATTTTTGGACTTTCCAAAAGGAAAACATATGATTACACGAAAAAGCTGCGTTTGAACAAATGTAACCACACAAGTTTTCTGATACTAACAAAATATGCATTATTAAGTGAATTTTTAACATTTCTCGTTAACACTGTATATTTTGATTAAGTATTCCACTTTAAAGACAATAGTAATAAATTATTCCAAATTATACCTAATTTACTTACATTTTTTCCGTCTGGTTTATATTTTTGCTATGATTCGTCGCTTGGTAACTTTTTTCTACTATTGTCAATTCATCGATTATTAGATTTCAGCAATTGTTGCGTCATAATCGCTTTCACTTTTCATTTGCGCCATCTTGTGAAATTATATGAAAAAAATATTTATGAGATGAAAGATAGATTCACAAGAAATGTGAAGATAGGAGGAAGAGAGAATGAGAGAGAATGAGAGAGAGAGAGAGAAAAAAAGAGGGAGAGAAAGAGAGGGAGTGTGTGTTAACGGGACAGGAGCAGGGAGCGGGAAGGTTTGAGGGGCGTTTCCAAGTCCAATAATTGACTCAAGAAACTTATTTTTTTGCATTTACTCGTTAAACTTAATGAATTCAAACTTAGGCACGAGGCGATATTTTACTCTCAAAATATATACCTGGTAATCGTGTCTAATTATTCAAATTTAAAAAAAAAACGTTCTTCAATCACACAAAAATCACACACACACATTATTTAGAAATTTTTCTCTATCCTTGGGTTTATATTCATTAATTGATTTCCATATAGAAAAGAATAAATAGGGTTGATAATTTATGTCTACACCATTTAAAGTTTAAGGATGGCATTGTCATCCAATATACATGCGATTGCAAGATACTGACGTTTAATAGAAAAGCACTATCTTTACTCCTAATATACCTAATATACAATTTTTTATACATGACATTTTATTCAAGGACGTGGTTACATGTGTCTCAAAACGTAGCTTGTTTTTGTTTTGTACGGTATTTTTTGTTGAAAACTCAAAGTATGCTAAACGGATCATAACGCAACTATATTTTGGACTTCCCAAAAGGAAAACATTTGATTACACGAAAAAGCTGCGTTTGAACAAATGTAACCACACAAGTTTTCTGATACTAACAAAATATGCATTATTAAGTGAATGTTTAACATTTCTCGTTAACACTGTTTATTTTAGTATTCCATTTTAAAGACAATAGTAATAAATTATTCCAAATTATACACTATTTTACTTACATTTTTTTCCGTCTGGTTTATATTATTGCTATGATTCGTCGCTTGGTAACTTTTTTCTACTATTGTCATTTAATCGATTATTAGATTTCAGCAATTGTTGCGTCATAATCGCTTTCACTTTTCATTTGCGCCATCTTGTGAAATTATATGAAAAATATTTATGAGATGAAAGATAGATTCACAAGAAATGTGAAGATAGGAGGAAGAGAGAATGAGAGAGAGAGAGAAAAAAAGGGGGAGAGAAAGAGAGGGAGTGTGTGTTAACGGGACAGGAGCAGGGAGCGGGAAGGTTTGAGGGGCGTTTCCAAGTCCAATAATTGACTCAAGAAACTTATTTTTATGTATTTACTCGTTAAACTTAATGAATTCAAACTTAGGCACGAGGCGATATTTTACTCACAAAATAGATACCTGGTAATCGTGTCTAATTATTCAAATTAAAAAAAAAACGTTCTTTAATCACACAAAAATCACACACACACATTATTTAGAAATTTTCTCTATCCTTGGGTTTACATTCATTAATTGATTTCCATATAGAAAAGAATAAATAGGGTTGATAATTTATGTCTACACCATTTAAAGTTTAAGGATGGCATTGTCATCCAATATACATGCGATTGCAAGATACTGACGTTTAATAGAAAAGCACTATCTTTACTCCTAATATACCTAATATACAATTTTTTATACATGACATTTTATTCAAGGACGTGGTTACATGTGTCTCAAAACGTAGCTTGTTTTTGTTTTGAACGGTATTTTTTGTTGAAAACTCAAAGTATGCTAAACGGATCATAACGCAACTATATTTTTGGACTTTCCAAAAGGAAAACATTTGACTACACAAAAAAGCTGCGTTTGAACAAATGTAACCACACAAGTTTTCTGATACTAACAAAATATGCATTATTAAGTAAATGTTTAGCATTTCTCACTAACACTATTTTTTTTGTTTTATTTTAATCAAGTATTCCACTTTAAAGACAATAGTAATAAATTATTCCAAATTATACACTATTTTACCTACATTTTTTTCGTCTGGTTTATATTATTGCTATGATTCGTCGCTTGGTAACTTTTTTCTACTATTGTCATTTAATCGATTATTAGATTTCAGCAATTGTTGCGTCATAATCGCTTTCACTTTTCATTTGCGCCATCTTGTGAAATTATATGAAAAATATTTATGAGATGAAAGATAGATTCACAAGAAAGGTGAAGATAGGAGGAAGAGAGAATGAGAGAGAATGAGAGAGAGAGAGAGAAAAAAAAAAGAGGGATCATTGGGTTTATATTCATTAATTGATTTCTATATATAAAAGAATAAATAGGGTTGGTAATTTATCTGTACATTATACATTATACATTTAAGTTTTAGACCGCGTTTACCTGCTCCAAATAAAAAAAAAGCTCATAACACATATTTTGCGCTTTAAACTAGAAGCTACAATTGTATAAAAAACATTAAAGTTTATTCTTTCTGTTCAACCAGAATTATGCGCTTTTATTTCGGGTGAACGCACCTTAAGGGTGTCATTTTTCTCAAATAAAATCACAAGATACTAACGCTAAAACATAATCTAAGGCATAATCCACAAGATCACTTTGATATTCCGTTTCCTTCATGCATGACATATTCTATTCAAGGGCGTGGTTGCATTTGTGTTTTAAAATGCATAATTCAGTTTTCAACTGCACTTTTTATTGAAAACGTAAAGCATGCTAAACGGATGAATTTCGGGAATCTCCCAATGGAATACATTGGATAACACGACAAAACTGCGTTTGAAAAAAGTATCCACACCGCAAGTTATCTTATACTTTCCAGATATAATTTGTTAATCAAATATTTAATTTTCTCATTCATACTGTTTATTTCTAAGTTACCCTAGTTTGTTTTAATTTAGTTTTCCATTTTACGACAAAAGTAATATAATATATACTTGTATTTACTTACAGTTTTTTTTTCGTGCTTCTGGTTTACATCTACATATGATTCGTCGCTTGGTAACTTTTTTTCTACTAGATTCTATTGTTAATTCACTTATTATTCTATTTAGTTAATTGTTGCGTCATAATCAAAATCGCTTTCAATTTATTTCCCGTTGCATGGTTATTTCATTTACACAATTGTTGCGCCACAAGTAATCTGATTAACCTTTCATTATGTTTCAAGTGTCATATAACAATTGGATTCAATTGTGACGTAACAATTTAAAATGAAACTTTATGTGAATCTATGGCAATCGAAAACATAGTGTTACTGCTATAAAATGAGACAAAATGAATGTTGAAAAGCGTAAAATTGTGTACAACAAAATTAAAGAATCCCTTTCGAACCAAAAGAAACTTCTTCGCTTTGACCTCAATCCAAATTTGGAAAGAAAGACATGTCTGGATAAAGACTTAAAATTATTGAAACATCAAAACTTTGAAACAGTTGAGTCCATTAAATCTGATATTAGATGTGAAAGTTATTTGGAAAATGTGCCAGTAAACACCATCCAGCTCTCTGAAGGTATGTACATAAGAAAAAAAAAAAACACACACATTTATTTGGAAAATTTTGAAACATATGTTTATGTTTAAACATGATATAAAAATTGGAGAGTCGAAGAAACAACATATTTATTACATTGATATCTACAAGAATAACTAAATTTTGATATCTCCTTGCGTATGTGTTAATTTATTCATAAAGATTTTTACAAAATGAATATTTTGTAATGAAACCATAAAATGTCATTTACAATTTACATTTACAACAACAGGTATGTACATAAGAAAAAAAAAAACATTTATTTGGAATATTTTGAAACATATGTTTATGTTTAAACATGATATAAAAGTTGGAGAGTCGAAGAAACAACATATTTATTACATTGATATCTACAAGAATAACTAAATTTTGAAATCTCCTTGCGTATGTGTTAATTTATTCATAAAGATTTTTACAAAATGAATATTTTGTAATAAAACCATAAAATGTCATTTACAATTTACATTTACATTTTATTGGATTTCCTCAGCGAAATGTTTTTTTTTTTTCATTTTAGGTGATTTTTGGGATTTTGTATATTCTGACAAATGGAACGAATACAGTTCTTTACGGGTAACCGAGGGCGTTTTATTGGAGGCGTTGATTCATTATCTTTTCATCCTTACGGAAAAAGGCAACCTCCAAGACTACAAGAGTTCGAAATTTGACCGAATCTTAAAGCCAAAAGTGCAGTGCCTGAAACGAAAGGGTCAACGCGTGACCTTCATTCCGGTATGTTATAGCAATTAGGTTTTTATTTCATTTTTTAAAAAAATGTATGACGAATTCGTATATCGGTTAATAGTTTGATTGCGTATGTCATTTACGGTTAGAATATGTGTTAATGATTCATGAAACGAAAATATTGCAACAAAAAAGTAAGCCCATAGGTATATTATAGTGTTAGCATTTATTTTTGATTATCAACTTCTAATCATCATTTAATAATACCTTGACCCAATTCTCTGATATTTTGTTGCAGGATAAACAGGTTGGTGTTAAAATTAAGTTTGTATATTACAAACTTAACACCACATCATGCAATTCAAACTTCAGCATCCGAAACTACATCGATACAACATTTACATTAGTGGATCACCTGCCATCTATTTTATCCACCAGTAGTTTTTCAACTCAAGTGGATGATGGATCCCTTCTCAATTGTGACGTCATACAGGGAAAGGTTTCCATGGTTTCCGAACACGGCGATTCCGCTTCCGCTGACACGAAAGATATTCCACGAGAATATAAATCAAGTGAAAGTGGAACTTCAAGAAAAACACGTCTCAATAGTTTATACATCAAAGGTACAGACTCGTTAATCAAGGGTACGAATTCACAAATTAAGGGAACGAATTCACTTATAAAGGGGACCGTCTCAGAAGGATTCGAAGGGAGGAGCTACAGAAAAATCGACACAACAAGCAGTCGAACCGTGAAACTGCAGTCCGACCGAAAATCCCCCGACCCTCCATCGCGCACACCCACTCCAGAGATGATTTGCAGTTCGGTGAATTTTTTTACGGAATATAACATTGGGCAAAGTCCTCGTACAGGGCAAAGTACATCAGGTCCAGTTCTAGGGTCGGACGTTGGTTCCATAACGAGCTCATGTAGTCAATCTAGTGTAGCTACGACCGGCGTGCAGAACGGTCTGTTTAAGTTAACTGAACCGAATGAGCATGTGATATATGAAGATGATGACAAATTAATCGAGGGATTGGACCGCCCGCAGGATTGTATAGATGCTGTATTTGGACGAAGTAAGGCGATTTTACCACCAATCAGCTCAAAACCAAAAGTGGAAAAGAAAACGGCCGTGCAAGAAAAAGAGCCACGAAAAAGCCTACCGGTATACTTGAGAATCGTGGAAAGCAAAAAGCGCATGATTGAAAATGAAAAGAAAGAAGTGAGCTTCGACGAAATTATCAATACGATTTCTGAATGTAACACACCCTCTGTTACGACAACAGAAAAATCACATGTGTCGTCACTCAAAAACGTTGCCAACTCATTTCATCATTTACCGCGTTTTTCACCGGCGCCGACTTGCTTTCACCTACCCATGGATCGATTTCAAGATATGAATATAAAGGGCAGCATACCAAAGCTGAAGAAATTAAAGAGATACGATGCTATTAGCCGCATATCCGAAGCTAAAACCAACCGGGCCGAACTAATGCAATTTCTTGAGAATTTCATTGAAGAAACACATCTGCCCAAATTGCAAACCATCTTTGAGAAACCTGTGCCATCTTTTGCTTTACATCCTAAAGCGTTCGAACCGAAGTTCGATAGTGCAGAGGCTCTTAAGCTGAAGCGGGAACGAATGGCTAAAGAGGGCGAAAAAGAAGATAAAAATCCGTTTTCACAGAGGATTCCCAGTGATTTCGAAGAGAGGCTATTGCAAGCGTGTGATGATTTCCTTATAAGGAAAGAGCTAGTCACATGCCAGGATACTTGGAAAACCATCACTTATGTTACTATAAATAGAATCATTCCATGCCGATTTGGAAATGTGGAGATTGATCATGAGTAAATGTCTAAAAGAAACACGATAATCGGAAACCCCCTTCAAAGTTTGAAGTTTTTTTTTACATCGAATAATTATTCATTTCATGTTTCTACGTAGAATCGTTAGAGATTTTCTAATATAAACCTTATGTAACGCCAAGCAGGCTCTTAAATTTCGAAAATAAATATGGTTGTGCATCTGAATTTAAAACAAACAAAATGAGTTTTCCATTTTTTATTTCTTTCTGAAACCAAAACCTTAATATATAAACCAAGATATATCATATTCGAGAATCGATTCGTCTCATTTGCCTACTGTCCAAACACTAATCATTCCTTCACTCGCGTCCTACGACTATATTATATACATAAGTTCAGTTTGCAGAGTTGCAAGATACAGCTAATTTTCAAACATGTTTCAAGCACTGTCTTCACACATGACTAGAACTATTCTTTCAAAACAAAGAAGTCGACGAGGTAAAGAGAAGGAAACACTATGTCAATCACAAATCGAACAATTGTGATGTTCGAGTTATACCGTTCATATTTACGAAATACTGAAATGTCAAGTACATATTTAAATAATCATTCATAAGCTAAATTCGAGCAGCTACAAACCACAATTTCACGTCGCTAATACGAAATAAAGCTTTACCAAGATATGCAATAATAATAAGTAACAACAAGAAACGTCAAAAAAACTTTAACGGATATCATATCATTCCACATTTTGAAAACAATCCTGCACTGAACCGAATCGTACTTTTTATGTCTAAGAATAAGCACCAACCAACAAGGTCATCTGTTTCACTACGGAGTTTACGCACCAATTAAACTTTGAAAACAATTCTGCAGTGAAAATGAACCGATCGAGTTCTTTATGTCATTTAGCCCCACCCAAACCTTAAATTGCCCATATATTAGACGCTCCACTACAAATCCGTCCTAAGTTTGAGCACCCATTCACAATGATCCAGCGCCAGTTTATAGACACCCATCTCGTGTAACGTGGCAACAGGGTCAGTGACCTTGGCCTTGCGGTCCACATTGGGGTCATGCAGTGCTTGGTATAGGACTTCCTTGAGTAGTTTGGCGGAGCCCGTGGGTAAGGTGAGGAGGAGGCAGGATTCTTTCACGCTAGAAAAGGATGAGAAAGGAATATGTTGTAAGAAATTGTCATAAATTTAAACTAACATAGAAACTTCTTAGCTTTATAAATTGTATTTCATATCAACATATATATAAAACTAGAAATGTGTCCGTTGGAGCACGAATGGCCCGCTACTTATAAAGTTGAAGCGGGTTGGCTTTCTAGAAATTTCGCGGTATTCGAGACATTTATCGAGCGCCGAACCGGATGTCGGGTGTGTATACCCTCATACTATACAACGATGAACCA